>JAVLVB010000388.1:932541-947339 GCA_032876305.1 Orestias chungarensis
TGCTGATTCCAGAGGAGTGAATGCTGCAAGTCAATGACTCGATGCAATCTGCTGGGGTTCCTTAGATTGGAAACTTTTTCAAATTGATTTGTTAGAATGTATCCTTGATTTTAATTGATTTTTTGTAAAGTGCCTTGAGACGACACCTGTTGTAAATTGGCGCTATATAAATAAACTGATTCTTGATTCTTGATTCACATATAGGAACATATTAAATAAGCTAAATGTGTTAAAATGTGATAAATAGAATCCAGTGCAACAAACTCTCTTGAGAGATAATGGTATCAGTAAAGTCCACTAGTGCAGATTTTTATTATTTTTCCTTTACTATATAAAATGTTATATACCTTCTGTTATCCAGGCGCATCAAATCCCAATTAAACATATTGAAATTTACAATTGTGGCAAGAGAAAATGTGTAAAACCTCCCTAAAAAAAACAACCTAATCTAAAAATTATTTCATATATACAAGACAAGACAAACAAGAGTAAGCTGAAGCAATTGTCCTCATATGTTCCTGTATTTGCGAAGCCTACCTGAGAAAGGCCAGCATAGCTTCGTGTTGTTGTAACAGCTGAGTAGTGCGCTGGTGTACGTCTTTTGAAAACATTCGGCACAGACGGATAGCTGGTATCCGTCTGCCAGTCAAATGATGAAGCATCTCCACAACAGACCTGAAATATAAACATCTGGATCTAGTAAATTATGTAATTCTTTAAAAGACTCATCCACTCATACCGACCCACCATACCTTGTGTCTTTGTTTTGGCTGACGAAATATGACTGACCCATGGAGTCTCTTGTTTGATCCGCTGACCCAACTCTATATAAAAATGATGAGGTATATATCTATGATGAGGTAAATGCTACAATATATAGCTTAAAGTCAACTCAATGAATATATATCATTATATTACCTTCGGAGAGTGTGCAGTATAGACACATTGTGTGGTCCATTGGGCCATCCATAAAGGCTGAACCACCTTTCTGCAGCCAGTAACACATGTTGGTAAAAAAGCCCTTCCTCTGTGTTGGCAGCAGGTAATCTTGGGAAGCTGAGACTCTTTGGGGTATCGCTTTTAGAAAAGACGTACGTGTCCTCGCTGGCATGTTCACTCACACTGTCACTGTATATGAAGGAGTCTGAAAAGGGACGATGGCATTTTAGTGTGAAATACTGCTCGTCCTCGAAATGAGCCTGTGTAACTTCAGGATCTATGATAATGAGGTAGATATATACAAATTCCAATGTCTCGTAAAAGTATTTATACCATTTGAACTGTTTTCACTTTAAAACCAAAAATTCAATATATTTTTATTTTTTTTGAGAATTTTTATGCTGTAAAGTGTTAAAGAAGTAACTTTTTTCATTAAAGGAATAAAAATTAGAAAATAAGAAACTTTGCCATTTCTTTATTGTAAAGAAGTTACGTTTAACTTAGCATAATTTACACAATCTCACTAAACTGAATAGCTTCTCTGTTCCTGAAGAATATCCCCACAGCATGATGCAGCCTTCTCTATGATTCACCGTAGGTATGGTGTTTTAAGTGTTGCTGTTAAGATGCTACAAATACATCACAGTTATTTACAAGTTTCTCTTAAATCATGTGTTTAATTTGGCTTTGCCCATATATAAATGTAAAAAAAAAAGTGCATGAGGTATAACTACTGTGCTAAAACACTGCTCTTAAAAAAGACAACAACTGTACCACAAATACAATAATACTGACATGTTTTTCAGTTATCTCACCAACATAAATAGAGGACTCTCAGGAGTACAATAATAACTAAGTTTATTGAAATGTTTGGGTTTGTCTTGAAGCAGGAAGCAATGGTCAAGGCAGGAGGAGGAAGGGAAATCCAGGGAACTGTGACAGGGGGACCGGAGACTTCTGAAGGTGAAACGGAGAAGGTGAGTTGATGAAAGATGTGCTGAGGTAAATTGAAGTTGAGCTTTCTGATTGTTGGAAGATTGATGGCGCCAGGGAGGGGTGAGTGGAGACTTTCCAGCGACGTCAAGATGTTTGTTGTCCAGGGAGTGCATGGCAGGTGGTGAATGGCTGGAGCGGGCAGACCGAGCTGAGCACAGTGAGCAGGAACCAGAGTAGTGTGAGTCCAGGGAATCTTGACGGCGTGAGTATGAGCACGAGTAAAGTTTAACCTGAGGAGACGACCACAAGCGGAATTACTAGTGGCACTGGAGAAACAAAGTAACAAAAACCAAAAATCAACTAGAAAAATAAACAAACAACTAGAAACTGGAGAACAACAAAGACTAGAGAACTGACTCTGAGAATAGGCAATGTGACCAGGAGTAACAAACACTCAAGCAACGATGAGCTGGTTCACTGCTCCTTATAAGCTGCTCAGCCCAATCAGCCACAACAAGGATCACCTGGACAGGAGCCCAGGTGTGGATCTGCTCCAGCCGGCTGGTGCTCTGGTGACCCTCAGTGGACAACCTGTGAAGGTGCTGAAAAGTCCCTATGACAGTGCCCCCACCCCCTCAAGGACCGCCACCCGCCGTTCCAGACGACAAAGAAGAGGCCTCAAAATCTCTGATGAGGCTAGGATCAAGGATGAAGGAGCGGTCCACCCAGGTACGCTCCTCGGGACCATAGCCCCGTCCGTCCACGAGATACTGGTGTCCCCAACCTCGTCGACGCGAAGCCACGATCCTCCGGACATCATAGGCTGGGTGCCCATCAATGATACGGGCAGGTGGGGGGGTGTCGGCTGGAGGGCACAATCTACTGGTCTGAACGGGCTCTATTTGGGAAACGTGGAAATCGGGATGGATTCTGAGGCTGGCTGGAGGACGGAGACGAACTGTGGAAGGACTTATGAAGGACTCGATGTGGTAAGGGCCGATGTAGCGTGGTGAGAGCTTTCTGGACACTGACTTGATGGGGATATCTCGGGCCAATAACCAGACCTGCTGACCGGGGGCATCGGTGGGAGCTGGAATTCGTACCTCTTGTTGATGGCAGAGGTTCATTGGAGAGCTGAGATGGTGTCCTTCCAAATCTTGCGAGCAGGACAAAGGGGGTGGTGGACAGAAGCAACCGAGATATTCTTCTCATGTGTGGGGAACAGTGTTGGTTGATAACCCAGGGAGATCTTCAAGGGGGAAAAACCAGTGGCTGAAAGGACATGTGTGTTAGGGGCATATTCAATCCAAGAAGGGTGTTGGTTCTAGTCGGCCCGATTGGTGGTGGTGAGACACCGGAGAGCAGCCTCGACCTCCTGGTTAAGCCGTTCTGTCTGACCGTTACTCTGTGGATGGTAGCCGGGGGTCAAACTAGTCTTGGCCCCTAGTGCTGCACAGAAATATTTCCATACTTGTGAAACAAACTGGGGGCCACGGTCAGACAGTATGTTAAAGGGGATGCCGTGGAGGCGTAAAAAGTGCCCTAACCAGGAGAGGGGCTGTCTGGAAAGCAGAGGGAAGTTTGCGGAGAGAAACAAGGTGGTAGGCCTTGGAGAATCTGTCAACTATGGTGAGTATAGTGGTCATACCTTGTGACAGTGGTAAGCCGGTAAGGAAGTCGTAAGAAATTGAGAGGTTAAAGCGGGAAAAGAACAGAGACCAGCGAGACTGTCTTGGTTGAGGCGTTTACCGGACTTGATGTACTCTAAATTACGATACTCGGTCCGGACCAGCACAGGATGGTTAGCATCCTCCAGCCAATGACGCCATTCTTCTAACGCCAGTATAATGGCCGATAGCTCACGGTCCCCCACGTCGTAGTTGCGTTCAGCGGGGGATAGGCAACGGCAGAAAAAGGCGCATGGGGAAGCTTGTCGTCCTCCTCTGACCTTTGGGAGAGGAGAGATCCCAACCCCAGATCAGAGGAGTCGACTTCGAGGATGAACTGGCGTGTGGTTTCTGGGTGAACAAGAACGGGGGCTTGGGCGAACTGGATCTTGAGTTGACGGAAGGCCTTGTCTGCTTCAGGTGCGTTTGGTGGAGGTTAGTGCGGTTAATGGTGCTGCGGCCTGACTGTAGTTCTTGATGAGTCTTCTGTAAAAGTTTGCAAAACCTAGGAAGCGTTGGGAGTTGTCGTCTGGTGTCTGGAATGGGCCAATCGGAAACGGCGAGAAACTTAGTGAGGTCAGCTCGGATATGCCTGCCCTCGAAAATGTAACCCAGGAATGCTATGGATGGCTTGACAAAAAGGCCGTTCTGGAGGAGGCGTTGAAGGACTTGGCGGACATGGAGCTTGTGTTCTGATAGATCTCGGGAAAATATCTAAATGTCGTCTAGGTACGCGAAAACGAAAATGTTAAAAAAATCACGGAAAACGTAGTTTATTAGGGACTGAAACACAGATGGGGCATTGCAGAGGCCGAACGGTATGACGAGGTACTCAAAGTGTCCAATGGGGGTCTTGAAGGCTGTCATACACTCATCTCCCCGGCGTATGCGAACGAGGAGGTAAGCGTTGCAGAGATCCAGTTTGGTGAACATGGTGGCTTTGTGTAGGGACTCGAAGGCGGCGGTGATGAGTGGCAACGAATACTTGTTTTTTATTGTGATATTATTTAGTCCTCTATAATCAATGCAAGGCCGGAGCGAACCAACTTTTTTGGAAACGAAGAAGAAGCCCACTCCCAGGGGAGACGAGGAGTACCTAATGATACCAGCGGCAAGGGACTCGTTGATATAGATCTCCATCGATTCTCGCTCCTTATGAGAGATGTTAAAAAGTCTGCTTGATGGTAATGGGGCTCCGGGTAATAGATGTATTGCACAGTCATAAGGTCGATGGGGTGGCAAAGAGTAAGCCTTGCTCCTGCTGAAAACCTGCTTGAGGACGAGGTAGTCCTCCGGGATGTTGTTGAGATCTTGAGAATCGACGGAGACCTCTTCCTGGGGCGGGCTAGGAGGCACGGCAGCCTGAAGACAGGAGGAAAGACAGTTATTTGACCATGAGGTGATGGAGCAGTCTTACCAGTTTATGATAGGATTGTGGGTCTGGAGCCAGTCAAAGCAGAGGGTGATATTGGTTCTGGAAGAGGAAAACACAAAAACTTATCGTTGCTCAGTGTGGTTATTGGTTATGATGATCTCAAGAGAATGAGTGATGTGGGTAACCTGAGGCAATGAGCGGCCATCCAGGGCTGAAACACAAAGAGGGTTCTCGAGAGGAAGGACGGGAATCTGAAGCTGTTCTACCAGTGATTGTGCTATGAAAGACTGCTCACATCCGGAATCGATGAGAACTGAGAGTTGGTAATTGCGCTGGTTGTGTGTGAGTGTGGCAGGAAAGGGAAGACGAGGCTGACTGGATGGATTGGTCTGGCCCGTCTGTGGCCTCGCGTTCACAGATGGACCCTTCTCTGGAAGTTTCTCCTTCTTGAGAGAGGGCCACTTGGCGATAAAATGTTCCACACTCAGTAAAGGCACTCCTTAGACTGCATCCTCCTTTGCCGTTCCTCTGGAGTGAACCTGGTTTGTCCGACCTGCATGGGTCCGGGGGTGACGATCGACAAGGCTCTGAGGATTTTCTGGATACAGAGGTGGCAGTTAGAGGAAGCGAACAGACTACGGGAGCCTTACTAACAGATGCCCTATGGCGTACCCTCAACCGGTCTCTTTCTCTCATGCAACCTTCTATTCGGGCAGCTAAAGATATTAGTCCCTCAAGGGAACGCGGTTCATCAAAAAAGGGCTAATTCATACTGCAGGCTTCATTTAAAGCATCAAAAAACAAGTTCTTCAAGGAACCTAAGTCTCAATCTAGGCGAGCAGCCAAAGTTCTGAATTCGATTGCGAACTCAGAGACTGTATTAGAACCTATTTTAAGTTTACGTATCCCTCGATCCTTGACTGGGGTCATTTTCTTGACCAAAAGCCTCTCTAAATTCATCCTGAAATTCGTGAAACGACAAACCAAACTCAGGAAATCTATGAAAACGATCGACTCCGCCCATTTCAGCGCTTCACCGGACATCTGATCGATCAAAAACGCTATTTTGGCATCATTATTGGAAAAAGACTGCGGTGACTAAGTAAACACCAAAGAACACTGTAAAATAAACCCCTCGCAGTCGCCAACTTCCCCAAAATACCTTTCCGGAACAGGAAGTGGAACTCCGCGGGAAACCGGAACCGGAAGTTGACGATGCAAAAGCGGAGGAGACGGTGGATGGTGAGTTGCAGCGCCCTCGTAGGCGACAAATTCTGAAGCAAGTGAGTAAACTGTTCAAGGGTGGGGTTGGTAGCGGCTTGTTCCTCTGTGAGTGAACGGAGTGCAGCGTCGAGTGACTGGATAATGGAGGATTGATCTGCCATCATCCTCCTGAGAGCCTCTTGTGGGTCAACCTGGCCTGAGTGTTCTGTCATGTTTTTCAGGTATTTGACCCACATAAACAGAGGACTCTCAGGAGTACAATAATAACAAAGTTTATTGAAATGTTTGGGTTTGTCTTGAAGCAGGAAGCAATGGTCACGGCAGGAGGAGGAAGGGAAATCCAGGGAACTGTGACAGCGACGTGGGGGACCGGAGACTTCTGAAGGTAAGACAGAGAAGGTGAGTTGATGAAAGATGTGCTGAGGTAAATTGAAGTTGAGCTTTCTGATTGTTGGTAGATTGATGGCGCCAGGGAGGGTTGAGTGGAGAGACTCTCCAGCGACGTCCAGATGTTTGTTGTCCAGGGGGTGCACGGCAGGTGGTGAATGGCTGGAGCGGGCAGACCGAGCTGAGCAAAGTGAGCAGGAAGCAGAGTGGCGTGAGTCCAAGTTTAATCTGGGGAGACGAGCACAACGGGAATTACTGGTGGCACTGGATTAACAAAGTAACAAAGAAAACCAAAATCGAAAAATTAACTACAAAAATAAACAAAGACTAGAGAACTGGCTCTGAGAATAAGCAACGTTACCAGGAGTAACAAACACTCAGGCGACGAGTAGGTGGTTCAGTGCTCCTTATAAGTTGCTCAGCCCAATCAGCCACAACAAGGATCACCTGGACAGGAGCCCAGGTGTGGAGACTGCTCCAGCCGGCTGGTGCTCTGGTGAAGCCCAGTGGAGAACCTGTGAAGGTGCTGAAAAGTCTATATGGCATATACAGAAGTTCTTTCTTACTGGAGTTGTGTGATGAGCTGTTGTGGTCAAATGATGATAAAGATGATGTTATCTGGCCAGATGCAGGACTTGGTGTGTGATAGCTTTGAAGAATAGCCTCCACAGCTGTGGCGCCTATTAAACCAAATAGGAAATGAGAAGCAAAGCTATTTAGGCATTTCTAAGGCTAATTCATTTCTGCATAACTTCGGATTGCTTAGGCAGCACATCAGCTCGTTTCATCCTGAGTTTCAAGATATGTCTCTGTGCAGTACCTGTGTTCAGGACTATGTGTTGATCAGAGTCGTGTATTGCCATGTGGGGCCAGACAGTTAACAGACAGTTGTCAGCAACTGCACACACTCTAATCCTGAATCTGAAAAAGTAAAGCATAGTAGAAATGAAAAAAGAGATACCATGATTAAAGATTTTTAAAGACAAATTAAACCACAAGAGAAAAAGGTTACCTGTTATGCATGTGGTCACTGAAGGTAATGTTAGTGCAGAGCGACACTGGAACAACGGAGCTGAATGACACTTCACATGGTAGAGAGATAACTTTGGTTTCCTGTAGAGTTGGGAAGAGCAGATCAAATAAAATAAAGGTGCTTAAAAGAGTATAAGTTAAATCTGAGACTGAATCAGTGAGCTGGAGTACGAGTCCAGTCTTTTACCTGGTCAAGGTCCTGAGCATGAATATGATTTCCACTAGGAAAGATGATGGAAACAGGCTGCATAGTAGTTCCATCTTCCATTTCCACCTCATCAACTGTCGCTGAAATCGTTGTTCCACTAAAAGCGAAAAAATAAATACAAAAAAAAACAACAGTGACAGCTGATCATCCAACATTGACCAAACACCTGTCAGGGATGCAAAACAACCAGATGTTGAGTTTTCCACCTGGTCAGGCTAGCATAACTGTAAAAAGTAAACCAAACAGTTCTCTCTCACAGCGCCTTAAATGGTATTTTTATTTGCTTGAACTTTCTCACATTTTTAAAGATTACTCCCACAAACTTAAATTTGTTTGTGTGTAAATATGGTGGTTGTCCCTCTGAAATAATGTAGCCTAGAAGGCTTCACACAGATAGATTATTGCCACCAATTAGAAAAAAAAAAAAACGACAACTGCAATAAAAATACATAATTTTTATTGCTTTGTTTACAAACAAACATGACATGTTTAAGTGTTTGTGAACCAACCGTGGATAGCCGGCAGCCTGCAAGGTGAGTGTGGCTTCTGTGCTCTGTCTCAAGGGTACAGGGGTAAAGAGGATCTGATGGGGGTGGAAGGTGATTCTTGGTAGCCTGAGGGAAACGATGACTGACAGCTTTCTATAAGGCTGGTGGTCTTCATTTCTTCCTCTTCCTTCCTTTTCCTTCCCTCCCAAATACAGCGGAATGGACAGTTTGGTCAGTTTTTCTCCTGGGGGGGGGGAAACAACCTATGAGCTGAGATCCGCCCGGAGTTTTGCACTTTTTAAAAACAGTTTCATGTTTGAACATTGTCTACACATTTTTGTTTATTAGAAACTAAATCATCTTGATCTACAATGTCTGTAAACACAATCATTTTTCGGAATGTTACAGCTGTGACACACTTCAATAGATTTTATTTTTTCAAGCTGCTTGCTGATTAAACTGCACCGATTCTGATGGTCTCAGACTTGATTGTAACTCCCACACAAACGGATTGGCCCGGCCTAAGAAAGCCAGACGTTGGTGCCAAAAAACACAGGTCTTCGGTTTCTCCTCCTGTGGCACTGAGGTCAAACCACCAACAGACGCCTTGTCCTGCGACGGCTTGCCAGCAGACACTCTGTTCACACCCAGCTCTCAGTTCAATGGTCTGCCAGCAGAAGGCAGGAATGAAGAAAAATGAGATCATAAATTATCCAAGGCATTAAATTGTTGCTTGTTTTTTTGTTTCTATGTTTAACAGGATACTTTAGAGTTTAGAGTACGATGGAAGAATAACAGGAGTATAGGTAAAATTAAATACCTGAGAAAACATGTCAGAATTCTCCTCAACAACAAATTGTAGGACATTGGGGGTCATTTCCACCGGGGCGAACAGGGCTATATAGAAATAGAATAAAAAGCTGAAACCCATGTAATTTACAAAACTATCAAGAAATCTAGTGGCAGCATGATGCTAAGGGTCTGTATCATCGCCAGTGGTACTAGGTCTACCTGCTAGATACAATAGCAAAGATTGATAATAATTTGTTAAAATTGGATGTGATGAATGCGCATCAAGTCATGTTTAGGAGTATAAAAAAAAGAAAGCTAAAATTCAATAAAACAACACAACTTCAGCGACTCCACCTGTGGCATGTATCCACACTGGCTTTTGTTCTCCTGTGGCAATGGAGGAAAAAGTTCTGATACTACTCCCGCTCTCAGCTGTCAGTGATGGAAGGGCAGATGAGGAGGATGCAGTAAGAAGAGAGGACAACGTAGGAGAGGGCCATCTCACTCTGTTGACCATCAGTGGCAGGGAGAAGTCATAGCTGGTCACCTACATTAGAGAGAATACATTGTCTTTATCTTTTGTTCTCTTTTTAGTGGGACTATAAGCATTGCCCTGATGTGTCTACAAGAAACAATAAGGAAACAATGGTAAGATCTTTTTTTTTATCAGTGAAGGTAGATATTGAGCAAAGAACCGCATAAAGAATATACTTACATTAATACTGTTTTGCACATTTTGAAAATGTGAGAATATTTGTGATAGATGAAAAGTAGAGCAGAATTGTCCACATATACAGACTATCTAAAATAGTCAGAACAGGAGGAAGAGAAAGAAAGAGACTAACCTAATATTACATTTATAGTTTCTAAAGAGGTTAACACTCACAATTGTGCTAAAACCAATCTTACCAGGGTGGGAGAAAAGACAAGGAAGCAGTCCTCCGTCTGGCCACCACAAACCTCCACCACAGTTATTCCAGGCTCCAGTTCTGTTTCTGTAAATAAGAAAGACACTTACTAATAAAACACTGCCTATGACTGATTAAAGATGTTTATACAACAGTTAGTTCCGACCGAGTAATCTGATTGGACGAGAGACTTTCCATGAGTTCCGATATTATTGCTAACTAGTAAAATGTGTTTGTAGAACTGTTGTATAAAAGCAGTATCACACTCGAGGTCGTGTTATATCGGTTAGGCCTCGTGCCTTCGACCGAATCACACCACTGCCGATATTCACCGCTTTAGTATTAAGCTTTGAAAGTGTGAGATGTCTGGTGGTCACCTGGAAAAGCAGAGAAGCTATGGTGGTTTGGTCCCATTTGGAAATGTGTCATTTTGACAAAAAATCTGACCCTGAGGAATTTCATACTTTCTTTTGGAATATTTTTTTGCCGTCTGATGATAATGGTGAATTTAAGACATGATATGCCATTAATGTTTGAGAGGTCAGAGGTCAGGGGGTTTCTAATGGTCACAACAAGAGTGCTGCATGGATGATATTGTAGTGGGATTCTCTGCGACAGGGGTTAACCAAGAGAGGATAAAAGGATTTTGTGTTTGACTTTAATCTGTGTATCATATCAAATATTTAAAAAAGAAAAAGGGACGTTTTATTTTGTGTTTCGTTTTTTAATCCGACACGAAAAACGTAAATGTGCCAGGTTTTTCATATATTTTAATTTTAAGACACGGATCATAAATGCTAAGTCTAAAAACGGGCCACCGAACTTAATTTGATTTTAACATTTAATTGGTCAGTGATAGATCAAATAAAGAGCTTCACCAAGGACATGTGTAGTGTAATCAAAATCATTTTATATGAGCTCATGAGATATAAAATTATTTTTAGTACAGTACACATGTCCCTCCTGAAACTCTTTATTTTAAATTTCATTTTTTTAAGTGTTGCTATTTGTAAATGGTCCCTGCATAGAGCACAATGCAGTTCTTCCAGCGCTAAAGACAGCCCGTTTTTAGAAAAAATTACAATTGTAGCTTACAGTCCACCTTAATAATTGTTATTTTTAGTTTTTGTTTATTTTTGGCTGCAATTTACTTATAATTGTGGCACTGTTTGTTTTTGTATATATTTCTGTTTAGGACAGTGGAACTTACATCACATTTTGAGCGTAGCATTTCCAAAAATAGCAGCATTTATGAACTGAGATACTTTATTGAGCATACATACTTGCAGAGTGTCGACGGACTTGGACTGAAAAGTCTTTGAATTTCGACAGATCAAAGGTGACTTGGGAAACAGCTGGAGAATTGTTAGTTATAGTGAATGGAAGCACTTGTTGAGAACAAACGTGGACTCCACAGAACTGGAAATGAGACTGGGGAGAAAAAAACAAACCACACTAATTAGCAGAAGCAGGAGTAGTTACTAATAGACAGTGGAGTGGAAGATAAAACTGTTGGTTGAAAGTAGTGAAAAGGCAACACTGACAGTCACAACCGTAGAGTATCAAAACGCAAGTCAACTGAACTGCAACTACATATAATGATTTGAGAACCTCTAAACTAGAAATATGCAAGACAATGTCAAAAAAAAAAATTTTAATTACTAAAATAACCCTAAAATGTTGTACAATACTTATGAGGAAGTATGACAACACAAATTCTACACATTCTGCACTTTGTAATCTGATTTCTTTTTTGTGTTGGAGTACCCCAAAAAACTGTTATTAGTTTTATGATAGTCCTAATACTCTGTTGTAGAACTTCACCTATGAACATGACAAAAGCAGATGTTATTTAAGTCCAAATGAAGTTTGCACTGTAGTGTTTCAGTTAAGCTGAGGACCTACATCAGTGGTGCTCACACTTTTCGAGCTAGTGAGCTACTTAAAACATGACCAGTCCTAAGAGATCTACTACTCCCCACCCACCCCATAAAAGGACAATGCCTATTTATTTTTTATATTATTTGAATCATTTTTATTATATATTTTGTCCTTTTAGGATGAAGTATAATAATATAATTTAAATTTAATCTATAACATATATTAGTTTTTCTTGCATAGCTGCATTAACCGACTGTGGAATGTGTGGGTTTCTCTCAAAACACAAGCAGACACAGATCTATAAAGTCTATAAATACATACATATACATAAATATATGTAGAGTTCAGGGGGGGTTAGTGCTGCCCTGGCCTCTAGCTACTCGAGCTCCGCCTCTACTAAGAGAGAGACTGTGAGACTCGCTACGCCACACCGTAGTGTGAGGTATTGAGATCAATGACTCGAGCAGATGTGGAATTGCGAGAAAGAATAATCTATTGTGGGGACCAGGGCAAGCGGAACAGGAACTACACGGAACTGGAACGTAAACAAACAGAGAACGGAAGCGGGACGCGGGGACTACAAACATGAATAAATAAAACAATCGAAATAAACAAACCAGCATAAGAACACGGGAAGGGGAGAATAAACTAACAGACGAAATAACAATAATAATAGACACAAGGAAAACATGAGGTGACGAAGGATGGGAGAGGAAGCACGGGAAACCGGAGACTACAGGAAAACCAAAACCTAAGTAAGAGCAAGGACGGGACCTGAGGAGAATAATGAAAGGAGAAGAGCCAGGACAGAAAATCAGCAAGCAATAGGGGAAGGCTTACTGGGAGACGTGGAGGAACAAGCAGGAGAAGACGCAGAGAGATGAGTAGTGAAGCAGACCATCCAGTGGTGAGTAGGTGAATGAATGAGGCTTAAGTGTAGAGGAACCAGGGTTGGATTGGTGGAGAAGATGATTAGATTATTTAGAACAGATGTGAATGATAAGAACAGATGAGGGAACACACACACACACACACACACACACACACACATACATAAACACACACACAGGGAGAAAGAGAGAGCAGACAGCGATGGAGAAAACAAAGACTCAACCAAACTAGAAAATAACCTAAACAAAACAATAACTAAATATAAATAATGATAACAACAAAATTATAATGAACTGAACCAAACCAAAAACACGGATCATGACACGTAGTTTGCTAAGACGGCTGACGCAAAGCTAACGGGTTTGCGTGCTTAAACGCGCATCAGTTTGCATGCCGGTATGCAAATAAAAAAATTAACGGAATGATGGATGACGTCATCTACTTCCTTTAATGCCGTGCGGTCGACCGGCATAGCTCCCTTATTGAGCACCCCTGACTTACATTATTTGAACACCAGGATCAAATATCTTTCACCTACTTTATTTTAATAAGCATAGAATCAGTTGTTCCTTTAGTTTGGATTAATAAATAATGAACTTTGTTAAGAAATACCTCTAATGCACCAATTTGAATAGTACAAGTTTGAAACTGATGCGTACCATTATTTCAGTTCCTCGTCGTGTGACTTAATCACATCCTGAGAACGGTTGTATGAGTTTTTGGACATTCCTAGATCATTTTTTTTTTATTTTCAGATCTCAGCTTAATTAATGTTGTGAAAGAAAGCAGGAATTTGTAACTATCTCAGTCTAATTCTGTTCAACGTGCCTCTTCTGAATCAAGGACAGGTTCACAAAAGGTGACGGAGGTCTGAAATTCTCTTTGCATTCCTTATGATACTTCAATGGTGTACCTAACAAAGATCATTAAAAATAGATACAACATTTATCAAAAAAAAAACATCACATCTGGCGAGTGCCAGTGTACCCACAACACTCACCACACTAAAACCAACATTTGGAAGCTCAACTGATCCTGCAACTCTTAGTTTGATTGACTTCATGTTCCTCAGAGCTATCTGAAACACACAAAGAAAAAAAAAAGTTTTCTTATGCATAGAAGTAGCAGAATAAAGCAGGAATTAAAAACATACTATGGGTTTTTCCTCACCTCAACTTTTATATCAAATTTAAATACACAGTCTGGGTTGAATCGAATGCAAAGCATGGCCTGGCCCCTGCTTGGTACAACACCTTCAGGTGGACTCAGGAACATGCCAGGCAGAGGACGAGCTTCTACAACCTGTCTCAAACATTGGCCTTAGCTAGTTAGTTAGTGTTTTCATCTTCTGGCATGAATACAAATTGTGATTGGCTTAGATGTTCTGCATAAAACGTAGGATGGGAGACCTGATAATAGGCGTGGTTCTGTCCAGAGTTGTGCAGGACAGCGGTTCTAATGGAGGTTGTGTTCAGAGGAACGGATCTGAAAAGGATTTGCTTTTCTGCAAGTCTGATACTGGTGGATCCAACCTGAGAGGAAGATTGAAAACACCTGGAAATTATATGAGAGCTAGTCTTAAGGTGGTACTATAAAAAATACACAGCATCTGGGTTATTAAATAAAAAAATTAAAATAAAAAAAGAAATTTCTCTGGAACTTCGCTTCCAGGTCTGTTGCTGAAAAAAAATGAGCTCATTATGTGTGAAGTGGAGGCTGGATTCTATTATGGATTATGCTTAAGGACCTTGTTAAGAACAAAATATCTCTGTTGTGTTTCACATTTAAATGCCTCTTCACTGCCTTCAATCATAATAGGGGCCTAGAAAAATAGGCCTTCATGTTAGAGAAACGAACCTTAGCAACACAGTGCAGGTGCTGAGTGTTTCCCTCATGGACACAAAGGTCAAAGTCTCCCTCTGAAGGAGAAGAGAATGAGGGATGCCAAACCACCTCGCAGTCTAGTTCCATGTGTGGCTCCACCGAACCTGGACAAACGGAGAGTAGATTATGTGAACTGGCAATTATATATGCAGCCCCTACAATAGGAATTAAGTTGCATTTATAGCA
>JAVLVB010000391.1:44519-60971 GCA_032876305.1 Orestias chungarensis
ATATATATATATATATATAATAAATGTGGTTCTTTATTAAACCTTGTTTTGCTGTTTTGCATTTTACTTCTTTTTTTGCATTTTACATAGTTTTCACTAAATTGTTTGGTCATTTATTTTTGCACAATTGAGTTATTTTGTCATGTAATCTGATTTCAATGAGAAACAGTTTCAATTAAATTAATATTTTATTCAGTGAATTATAAATAAAAGTTATCAGACTACAAGCACAACTAAGTTTGCCTGAAAGCAAAAATGTCAGCGTTGTCTTCTACAAAAGTTAAGCATTTATCCCAGGTCTTCAATCAAAACATATACAGCCACATATTTACCTTTTTATAATATGTATTTTTACTTCTGTTAATGTTTTTGTACATTATGAAACACTGCAGACATACTCCCATGTTATGTAAGGAAATTTGGTCAGTAGCCTATGTGCATTCAATGATGTGTTAGCAATCTCGTTTCCCTCCAAAATGTATAATTATGAATTTCCCAGCTGCCTAAAAATACTTTGATAAAGTGAAAACTCAGTGAAGTAATCAGTAATCGGTTCAGTAAGAAAAGCTAGCCTCCTCCTCCCAGTGCCAGGTCTCCCACTAAGTTAGGAAGTGATTTCCTTTTTTCAAACAGATCTACCTGTTTTTTATCTGGCTTATTTTCTCTGTTTGGTTCATATTAAGGTCAGTTATGGCTATTGCTCAACATGCAGATTGGTGTGTGTGATGTCTAATTGTTGTATTAAAACCACAGAACGTGTTGTGAGGGTAGTTACTGCAGGCTGGAAACGATCTGTGCGGGTTTGTGATGTTGACACTGGACTGGTAGATCTCAGGAGGTTGGATACTTTTAAAGTAGCTCTTGGGACAAAAAAACGTTTGGGCACCCCTGGTTTAAAGCAATCTTTTACAGTAGAATGTTGCAGTGATCAAATAACTTGACGTTTTGAGCTTTATGTTGGCTGGCCTTGGTAAATGAGGCAGGTCAATAGTTTGGACATCTGCAGTGAAAACCATGACTGGCCTTGATTATCAAAATCGAACTTTGCAAATATTTCATGAGTGGGTGAATCTAGAAACTAAATATGGAGTAAGATTGCTGTCAAATGTGTATGCACAAGTCCAGTAATATTTATATGGGTAGGATTTTTGGATGCATGAACTTTGATATATAATGTGAATATGAATGTTGTGCAAACTTTCTGACAGCAATCTTACTTCATACTTAAAAGGATTAAGTATGTAGTAAGCCCTTCATTGGCTCCCTGGCAAACTTAGAATAGATTTTAAGATTCTTGATTTGACATATAAAGCCCTCACTAATAAAGCTCCATCGTATATCAGAGATCTGATTACTCCTTATGTCCCTAACAGAGCACTTCGCTCTCAGACTGCAGGTTCCTAGAATCTCTAAAAGCACAATGGGAGGCAGATCTTTCAGTTATCAGGCTCCCCTCCTGTGGAACCAGCTTCCAGCTTTAGTCCGTGAGGCAGACACCTTGTCTAGTTTAAAAAACTAGGCTTAAAACCTTCCTGTTTGATAAACTTTATAGTTAGGAAGAGGTAGAGAAGACAGCCTAATCCGGTTGGGGAGGAACTCAGTCTTGACAGATGGTTCTAATTTGCTCTACCTTCTTCATGTCTCACTCTATAGGGTTAAGTTATTTAAGTTTTTCTATAGTTTTGCTGCAATAGGCTTAGACTGCTGGAGGTCAATCTGACCACTTCTCTCTCTGCTAATTTCTTCCTTTGTCCAATCTACCTAGTTACCGTTATTTCAACCTTGTTAACCTTTTGTTTTCTCTTAGTGTTCTTCTCTCCATATTAACCACACCTGGGCTGGCATTCTGTTAGCTGAGACAGCTTCTTGGAGGAGAACATGGGCTGAGATGCTTCCAGTGACACTCTACAACTGCTGCTATAAACTCTATTATTTCAGTATCCTGTGCTTCTAATTTAGCTTTCTGTCTTTTCAAACCCCCAGTCGGTCGTGGCAGGAGGCTGCTTGTACTGAGCCTGGCTCTCCTGGAGGTTTCTTCTTGTTGAAGGGGAGTTTTTCCTCTCCACTGTCGCTTCATGCATACTCAGTATGAGGGATTGCTTTAAAGTCAACGACAACACAAGCCATTGTTTTGGTCTGCTGATTCCAGAGGAGTGAATGCTGCAAGTTAATGACTCGATGGAATCTGCTGGGGTTCGTTAGATTGGAAACTTTTTAAAATTGATTTGTTATGATGTATCTTTGATTTTAATTCATTTTCCGGTTAAGTGCCTTGAGACGACACCTGTTGTAAACTGGCGCTATATAAATAAACTGATTCTTGATTAAGTCCTCAGGATAGAAAGTTTGTATTAAACTTGGAATTCATGTTTTGCTCCCTGCCTCCTGTAGCAAGGATGTTTAACATGGTGTTGTCATTGCTTTACCACTATAGGCTTGTCAAAAGGTATAAACGCAAGATCAACAACCAAGAGTAAAGAACTAGAACTCTGTACCAATTATCTGCCTTATTAAATTGGCTTGGGCATGGAATTGCCTCAAGGATTTCTGAAAAGGTTAATAAAACCCAAGGAGAACCTGCCACTACTTACAATGAAGTCAGACTGGACCACACATCCCCTTTAGTCACATTAAACTGCTTTAAACTGCATTAAAATATCGTTTCAATGTCACTTAAGGTAGGTCCATTCATACGTAAAGTAAGGAAATTCAGTTTTAGTTCAGAACCTGAGCACTAATCTAGTTTAACCTGTAGGACATTGTGATTAGTGTCACAACAGGATGTCCCATTGTAGCTCATGGCAATCAACCCTACCTCATTAGGCAATTTAGGGTATCTTTGGTCCAGAACCCGGGTTTTTGTGGGGTTCAAGAATGTTGCAGCCTGGGTTTTTTCACGCCCTCATCAATTACATGGCTGCTCCTTGGTTCCACCAGCTTTGGGTTTTAGGACCAGTGTCTCAGTGGACAGAAAGGTTTATTGACCAACCAGCACAACTTCCAATCAGCTCTAAAGTTTGGGGAAGCTAATCTTTAAAAAAAAAAAAAATAAAAACACTTTCCATTTATAAACAGACGTTAAATTCTTAATGAGAACCTCTTTGTTTTACAACTTTGGCAAACGAGGCTGTGAATAAACAGGCTTGTTAAAAAGCTTACTGCAGTATTGAGCTATATTAATTCCCCAGGGGGGGAATCAGTTTATATGAAACCTAAACTACATTTACAAAAACCAAAATAGTCATCGTTTTGAGGAAGAGTTTATTTTAAGTGAAGCTAAACTCAGCAACAGGAGAAAGATGGTTTCCTTGACAAAAGTCCATCCTTCAGTGCCACCAGCAGGAAATTTTGATTAGTAACAAGACAGGATGTCCAATGCATTTCATAACAATCATTACAACTTCTGGTGTCCTTTAGCTCCACTTCCTTGAAGTTGAGGAATGTTGTCAAATGTATCCTGGGTGTATTTGGGAGTCAGACCGGAAGTCTCTTGCTCGCTGGTAGCCACTGTCGCTGTGGACAACGAGTGATGAAGGAAACACAGGGCGGGTCGCAACCATTCCCATGGGAACCTGAGGAGAGGACGACTACCGTACGGGCGCAGACTCAACAGATCAGCGATCATCTGAGCAATTCCTGCATCCTGCACAGCTGAAGATCCCACATTAGATCCAGCACCAACACCAGAGAAGGTGCTGCCACCAGCAGCAAAACCAGAGCCTGTGCCAAAACCAAAGAAAGCACCATCACTGGTACTATAACCAGTTTGGGAGAGTCTTTGACCTGAAGTTAAAATATAAGAGAATGTCCCAAATAGTTATTTAGCTGCAGAATTGAACTAAGAACAAGTTTGGTCACCTTTTCTGAAGGGAGCACAAGCTCCAAAAGAGAAAAGCAGCAGGCAAATCCAGGAACACCCGTTAGCATAGAAAAATTTAATACTAATAATAATTTTTTTTTTAAAAGGCATACATAAAAGATTAAGTTTGAACCACTTACAAGATACAATGCAACATCATGACACTCTCTGAGACGGCACACTAAAGCAATCTAGCAGAAAAACCTTTTTGCCATAACTTCTTTGTGTCTGCAGGTTACTTTATACAAGCTGCCCCAATTACCCTCATCATGTTCACCTGGCGCTGCGCTGTGCCACAGGTTTTATTTAGTTCAGTATAAATGAAAAATGAAACTATGGTAAGCGTAAAAATACCTACACTCATACCTAAAAGCGATTGAGACCAATTATCCTAAAATGGAAATACACAAAATGTGGGAGGAAACTGAATAGCCAGGAGTTGCAGTTGGAGTCCAAGCAAAGTTCTTAAGAAATGGCCCCTAAATGAGATTTGCCTTCTTGCTGCAAATGCAAACTACAGTTGAAAACACATTTCAGTGCAAATGCATATTTATATGTGCAGTAATATGTATGAGCTACATATAAAAGTGTTACTTTAGACTGTGTGCTTTATTTACTTCAGAATCTTTTTATAGTATATTTGTATCTAAAGCTTTCAATGACGTTTCTCAATGAAATATGAGAAAATTATGGTTCAAAATGAGAAAAAAAACTTTACTTGAATTCTTGTCAAACTGATGTTCATATTAAAGGAAGTACAAATTACTTTTAAATAAATACATTCATAAAACCACATAATTTCACAAATAATTAGCACTTCAGTCTGCTTTGTTTTTCATACTTAACAAAGGAACCAACCTTTTTTTTTTTTTTTACCATGGTCCCAAAAAGCAACTAATTAAGAATTCGTAAGTATCCACACTATAGATCAATAAAGTTTCAATAAAAGTAAAATATCACAAAAGGAAAAGGATTTGATTCAATTGCCGCATAGAGATTATGACAAAGCAAGTATTTAAAAACCCTGTAAAAATGTAGGTTTTCAAAGTGTATTTGCAATAAATGTCAGTTACAACCTGGTGAATTCCAGTGTTTTGACTTTTACAACAAAATAAAAAAATCCCTCAACATTTTAAAGTTTAAAAATATATATTAGTAGTGCTTTGGCTGTTTGGGATACATTAAAGCACTAAAATGTATTTAGATGTCAGACTTACTTTTAACTATGATGTGATACTTATTCTTCTCCTCTCCTTTCAAATCGACTTTAGAGCCAACTCTAGGTTTGTAACTCAGGACATAACGCACGGCTCTGTTTCTTTAAAGATCAATATAATATATTTACATTTATGATACAGGACAAACACACTGCAGGTACATTTTCTCAGATAACAAACAATTCAGAAAAAGTGGAAGGTACACAGTCCAGTATTTTTATACCTTTGTTGCAGGTTTCCAAGAATACTTTTAGTACATTTCAGAATCAGAATCAAAATTCTTTGTCATTTTTCTCAAGGAAACAATGAAATGATTTTAGTAGCTGTAACATAAGAAACATTTGTTGTATATCTACTGACATAATGACATCCAAAGTTTTTCAGTTTTGAAATCTTACAAAAAGTCCCTGAAGGATATTTTTAGATAAGTTTATTGATGGTGCATTTTGTTTTGTTTTTGTAGCTATAGTCAAGGCAAGTTTATTTGTATAACACATTTTTGTGTACAGGACAATTCAAAAGTGCTTTACATAGGAAAAACGAGCAGAAAATGAAACAATGAAAGCAACTTTGAATTTAAAAGATATAAAATAAAATAAAAATAAAATAATAACAATAATAGTAATAATATTCTCAGTTGCTATATGCACAGTTAAATAAGGCTGTTTTCAGCCTGGATTTAAACAACTGCAGAGTTGAAACCTGTCTCACCTCTTCAGGAAGACCGTTCCAGATTTTAGGAGCATAAAACTGGAATGAAGCCTCCCCTTGTTTGGTCCTGACTCTGGGCATCAGCAGGAGGCCACTACCTGAGGTTCTCAGAGTCCTGGCTGGTTGTTATGGCTCTAAGATGTCATATGTACTTTGGGGCTAAACCATGAAGAGATTTGTACACAAGCAAGGCTGTTTTAAAGTCTATTCTTTGAGTGACAGGAAGCCAGTGCAGAGACTTGAGCACTGGACTAATGTGGTCATATTTCCTGGTTTTGGTCAGAACTCGAGCAGCAGCATTCTGGATGTTCTGAAGCTGTCTTAAGGCCGGTTTAGAAAGCCCAGTGAGCAGGCCGTTACAGTATTCTAACCTGCTAGAGATAAAACCATTGATAAGTCTTTCTAGGTCTGGTTTAGAGACTATTCCTCTGATTCTGGCAATGTTTTTAAGATGGTAAAAGGCTGCTGATGTTACTGATTTAATGTGGCTGTTGAAGTTCAGGTCAGAATCCAGTATTACCCCAAGATTTTTGACCTGATGTTTAGGTTCCAGAGAGAGCATCATAAGGTAACTGATGACACTATCTCTTTGTTTCTGTGGGCCACAGAAAATGATTTCAGTTTTGTCTGAGTTTAACTGGAGGAAGTTGTTCTGGATCCACAGACTGATCTGTTCAATACAGTGACACAATAAATCAACAGGCCCATGTTCTCCTGCTGTCAAAGACACGTAGATCTGAGTGTCATAAGCATAGTTGTGGTAGAAAACATCATGGATGCGTATTAGCTGGCCCAGTGGAAGCATGCACAGATTGAATAAAAGGTGTCCCAGGATCGACCCCTGGGGAACCCCACAGGTCACACCCATTCGTTCGGAGAAGCAGTTCCCAATTTGAACAAAGTAACACCTGTCCTCAAGGTAGGACTTGAACCAGTTGAGAGCCTTACCAGTGATTCCCACCCAGTCTTTTAACCTCTGTAATAAAATCACATGGTCAACTGTATCAAATGTGGCGGTCAGGTCCAGCAGAATTAGGACAGAGACTTTCCCTGCATCTGATTTTAGGCGGATGTCATTTGTCACCTTGATCAGAGCTGTCTCAGTGCTGTGGTGGAGCCTAAAGCCTGACTGGAAAGCATCAAACACATTGTTAGACAGGAGAAAGTCACTCAGCTGTTGGTATACAACTTTTTCAAGCACTTTTCCTAAGAATGGCAGGTTTGATATGGGCCGGTAGTTTTTCAGTATTGTGGCATCCAGACTGCTCTTCTTTAGAAGAGGCTTAATGACAGCAGTTTTCAAGGCCTTTTGGAATATTCAAGTCTGAAGTGAGATGGTGAGTAAATGAGCGAGTTGTGGCATCAAACTGCTCAGCACAGACTTTAGGAATCTAGTGGGTAACTCATCCAGGCAGCAAGTATATAGACACTCAGAATGGGAAATATTAATACATTCTATTAATAGCTCTGCACACTAAACAGTATACTGATCACAAACCTGATGGCTTCTCTGCAGGGATGCACACATGTTTCTTCATGTTTGAAATTCGTATATATCTCTTGCCACAGATATTGCAGCTATATGGTTTTTCTCCTTCATGGATACTCATGTGGGCTCGGAGATCCGCTGTGGAACCAAATCTCTTTCCACACACATCACAGCCAAATTGCTTTTCCCCCGGGTGGACACCCATGTGTCGACTGAGAGTGGAGTTTTGAGTAAACCTCTTGCCACAAACACTGCAGCCAAACAGCTTTTCTCCTGTGTGGACATTCATATGCCTTCGGAGAGTTGAATTCTGGGTAAATTTTTTACCACAAATATAACAGGCAAAGGGCTTTTCTCCAGTGTGGATGCTCATGTGGGCCAGCAGATTTGCTGATTTCGTAAAGATTTTACCACAAATGTCACAGTCAGTTGGTTTAATGTGGCTGTTCATGTGTTCTTCCAGATTTTCAGTTGCGGGGAACCTTTGACCACAAACATCACAGTTGTACGGCCTTTCACCTGTGTGGATGTTCATGTGTCTGTGGAGAATAGAGCTTTGGGTAAATCTTTTTTCACAAATGTGACAGCTAAATGGTTTCTTCCCTGTGTGCAGCGTTAAATGTGCCCGGAGGTTTGCCCTTTTGTTAAATCTTTTGCCACACACATCACAGCTGAATGGTTTCTCACCAGTATGGACACTGAGGTGGGCTCTAAGATTTGAGGTTGTACCATGTCTTTTACCACAAACATAGCAGCTAAGTCGCTTCTCACCTGTGTGGACGGTCTTGTGTGTTTTGAGTGCTGAACTCTGACTAAATCTTTTACCACAAATGTCACAAACGAACGGTTTCTCTCCAGTGTGGACCAGCCTGTGTCTCAGGAGATTTGCGTTCTGGGTGAAAGGTTTTCCATACTCGTCACAGCAATATGGCTTCTCTCCAGTATGCACTCGCATGTGTGTTTTAAGATTGAACTTCGAATCAAACTGCTTGTTGCAAACAGAACAGGTGTAGGTGATTTTTACAGAGTTCCCTCCTACATCGTTTTCACCTGATACTGACTCAGGTGGATTATAATCTCCAGTTTCAATTTCAAGTTCTGCTTCAGAAGACATCTGCCAATATTCATCATCACTGGCTTCGGTTTTAGAAGAGTTGAAAGAGTCTAAATCATTTTCATCTGTTTTTGGCTTAGCGTGACTAGGTTGATCTGTATCATTATTGGATTGTGGTTCTCCATAATCATCTCTACCGATTGCTTTTTTTATCTGTTTAGGTGACCCTCTGGTTGGGAGATCTAGTTCTACGCTCTCTTCTGTTTTGATTTGAAGATTTTTAGAGAACTGAGGTTTTTCTTGGTCTTCTTCACTTTTCACAATAACCACTGTAAAGGGAAAGCCGTAGATATCGGTCCCCACTTCCTTGTGAAGCTGCTTTTCCTTTTGACTGATCCAAAGTTCCTCCTCCTCCTCTTTTGTCTGAGCCGACTCTGATTTGTGCTGTTCCAAATTAGTGTTCCAGGAAACATCTTCCTTCATTAAACTTTGCTGCTGGACATCATCAAGTAACACTAAAAAAGACACACAGCAAAGAAAAAAAAGCTTAGATGACAATAAAATAGTAGTAGTTAGTTATGCAGGTTTTATGGTACTGTTTTCATCATCGTAACATCCAGCTGATAGAGGTAGAAACAGGGCATAACCAAGGCCTACTGACAGGGAAGTGATGTTCTAAAATCACTACGCAATTTTAATTGCAAAAAGAACTTTACTGTAGAAACTGTATTATCTGGAGAAGATACTGCAGAAGATATAATGGTGCGTCCTGTTTGTACCCCGAAGTTGGAATCTCCACGCTGTGTCAGACATACAATGAAAATGAATCCTAAAATTATTTTAACTGAGAAATGTAAATGGTTTCCAAATAGTTCAACTTGGCTTTTGTGCAAATAAAGTATGGAGTTGCAAAGATAATTTGTAGCATGACTTCTGTTTCTCTGCAAATCAATTCATCAACAGGAAATTAAAAACATTACCATTACCAACAAAAATATGCATGTCAAATATTAACATGTTCCATCAAGATTCACAACAAAGATGAATAGAATCCTTAGCATAATAATGATGGGCAAGAATGTACAGCCAGATTACAACTGCCCAAATTTATAAAACTTACTGGTATCTTTTCTATCTTTGTTCTCCTCCAGTTCTGGTGTGGATGCTACAGGTATGGGAAGCTCCAGGCTGAACCCTCCAGGCTCCTCTGCTTCAGTCTTAACCATCTCGAAGGTCTTTACTTCAGCTATGTATCTTGTTTTCCTGTTCATATCAGCAGATGTCATAGGAGACTTTAGCTTGTGGAGACTGTATTCACTGCTGCTATAAATACACAAAAACTAATCATCTGGTCCGATGTCCTGAATGTTCGGGAATATTCTGGAAAACCCTTAAAGAAAAACCATTAAAACTGAATTCAGTGTTTGAGTCTAGCTAAGAATGAAAAAATAAGAAAATAAAAGTAAGGAAAAGCAATTGTATTTCCAATTGTAATCATGCCATGATTTACTTTGCAGTTTAATTTCATCCTTTAGTTCTTCACTTTTTGTTTTCTTTGCAGTCTGTCTTTTTATTTATAGAGTGCTATATTTAAATCTTCCATCACTTCCAAGTACACTGGTATTTTATACCATTTATTTTATTCATACTGAAACATATACACATGGTTTATATCTCTATTGTAAATTTAAAAAGTTGTTTGCAAACATATTCTGAATTACAAGCAATAATTGATCAAAATGAAAGTACAGCAACCAAGCTGTACTCACAAACATATTACTACTTTTACAAATTCTGAATGTTTATTTCTAAAATATCAATTCAACATATTTATTGACGCAAAATGATAAAATTAAGTATTTAGGCAAACTAAAGTCTAACATCCTGGGAGATTAGCAGTTGGATTGAAAATGGATCAAGACTTGTTAAAACAAAACAAGCTTTCCTTTAATTTATGAAAAATAAACCTGTCTGGTCACTTAACCTACACTAGAGTTTAAATGGGAGTCACAACTTCTGGTCTGTTTGACACCATAAATGCATAAAATACACAAACAGATGATTCTTTATGAGTTTATTTGTATAAATAACTTACATTTCATGATAGTTTGTTATTACGTTCTTAATCTGTTAATAGTAGCTTTAATTTATGTAAATTTTATCATTTTAAATTTGAATCTATAATCTAAAACAGGTGGAACTTTTGAAGTCTGGAAGTTATATGGATCAATCCCCACATAGGTGGTGAGATAACAGACTCATTTCTCTTTGACATAAAACGTTGCCAAGTGGGGACTGGCAGCAACCTCATAAGAGTTTGGACATTAATAACATCATTAACTCCCATTTTTTGGTTTGTTATTTTCCGCGGTCTTCAAACCCATCAAAACTGAAATAGCTTGTTTCAGTTTGTAACCAGAACACAAACATGACCTCTGAACTCTGATTTGTGACAGTAAAGATACAACAATGGTCCGAGACATTTGACTCAATCCTTAAATGGAAATAATATTTTTTCTTTTGTTTTCTGGATTTTGTGTTTTTATGCATAACAGTAAATGTGTTTTAAATCTAATTTTGAATTTAAACAAAGTGAACACCAATTAATGTCCACTGATGTGCTAAAGTTGATAAATGGTTTTAAACGTGTTATCTTTCTAAATAAAGTTTACTCTTTGTTAAATAAACTTTTATTTTTAGTGCTTCTGTCGTTACATTGTCTACTAACCATAAGTGATAATAATAATCCTCATCATCACTGTTGGAGGACCATCTTGATGCCAGGGTTTAGTTCATTTAACGCTGGATTTTATACAGTCAAATGTTTTATAATCAGCAAAAATATATAAATATAGACTGAGTGAAACATTTGTAACAACATATATAGCAAATAAGAACATGGAAATACCAAAGCTTTATTTAATATGGAGATATATTATTATTTTAATCAGGCACTTTTTGAAACAACCCTGTATGACTGTTATTCCTGTTTAAATGTAGAAGTCATGAGAAGTAAAACATTTCCTTCACGGAGCTGGAATGATGTGTTCATTAGTGATTCCAGTAATGGAGCCATACCGTTTTTTTCTTGGTTTTCTCACTTTATTCGAATCTGTCCGGGTTTGTTTTCCCTCCATCATCCCCCGTTAATCCTCTTGTCAAACCGCTTCTTGAGCTTTTATTATCATACAGACAATAATTAAGCCAAAGGAAACCGTTCTGTAAAAACAACAAAACCCCTCCAGACCAGCTTCCTCTGTCCCACCACTATTTTGCTCCCCACTAATTCTTCACAACTAAAGGTTCCTATGCCTGAAAATGTATTCTTTACACAAGAGGTTAAATTAAAAAATAGGAAAATAAAAGTGGCTTCCTTTATCCCTTTTATTAAATGTTGTCTTTCTTTTATTTTTTACTGTTTTTATGACGTTTTAAAAATATTACTCTCACTGTTCTATGATCTAAAGTTGTTTTATAATATATTATGTGACAGTAAAACAGTTTATTATATCTGGGATTACTTTACTTTTTCTTAAAAAAAAAAAAAAAAACTTAGATTAGATTAACATTTTTTGTGTAGCTAACTCCTAGATGACATTAATTTATTCTCTGATAAAAACCCTTTTAGTTTTAGTATCTACATCTACAGTTTCAAATAATATCTGCATTAAGCAGAAAATTAAAACTACAAGTCTAATCACCATCACAGATAATGTACTTCCGGCAATGTACTTATTTTTGATTTTCAAAGTCACATAGCTGAGAGATGTCACATCAATACAGCTTGGTTATTAATCAACAATCAAAAATACTTCATTTAATAATTTATGTAAGCTAAGCAGTTATTATAAGTGATGATGGCTGTTGGCACAAAAGATCTTCTGTAGCAGTCCCTCTTACAATTAAGCTGAAGAAGCCTTTGACTAAAAAGTATCATAACGTTCAGGGTCGTCCATATTTTTCTTAATTTCATGTCGATTTCTTTTTCGCATCATCATCTCAAGAGGTTTAACAGTCATCCCCAGACCTGATCTGCAACACCTTGCGGCAAACCTGGAAGGATCTAATCTTCCTCAAGAAACACAGTCTGCTCTGTCTCTACTGATAGGCTTCACTGTTATGTTGTTTTTTTTTTTTTTTGTGATTAACTGATTTTCTGTGTGCTGTTTTGTGTGGTTGCAGTTTTACATGGCTAGGCTGAGAAATGGCACAAAATAGTTCCTGAAACTAAAAAGTACAATTCATCCCGGACCTGGAAAACAAGCATGGAGACGGAAAAAACAAGTGGCGCAAAGATGCCTCTAAAGAGAAAACTTCAACACGCTAACCTGGCCGAGGTTCATAAACCTGCAGCATCCACGTCGGAGCAGCAGGAGACTTAACACAGAAAAGATGTTGGTATGGAAAACTGAGTAACATGACTAACTTCAAAGAGATAAATGTGAAAGGAGCTTAAATCCTGAATTAATTTAATGACCAAATGACCAACATGGTTCCTATGTAGTCTGGATGTTGAAACTGGTATGGTTCTTCGTTATTTTGAATTGTTCTTTACTATCGAGACAAAGAGGAAAAACATGAGTTAAAACGCTTGAACTCTTTATTTATTTGCAGTTAAATTAGATGATTGTATATCGATTATTGTAACGTGGCGTTACATTACCCTGCAGTGAAAATACTAAAAGACGAGGATAAAACCGACGGTAGGCTTAAGCAAATTTCAGCTGCCTGCAGCTCGGAAGACACAGGAAAAAGGGCCACTTTAGACCAAAAACATTATTTTCTTTAACAGATTGGGTCTCATAGATACTTTTTTTTTTAGGGCCTTCAATCACTTTCCAACATTGTTTTGTTTATATTTGTTAGTGAAAATGTCAACATTTGTCATTGTAATCATTTGTCTGACAGAGCTAAAGGTTATGCTTTAGTTGTTCTTTATTTCTCATGTGTGGGAGAAAGGAAAGTCCTATAAAATGAACACTGCTTCACTTATAGTGGGTCAATAGGAATGAAACAGAGAAACTTCTAAAACCCACTGCGCATAATGAAACCAATCTATTAGACATGCAGTATGTACAATAATATTTTAAAGTATTATTTCCTTCAATTCCATTTGCATCTATTTAGCCATTTGTATTGTAATGTTTTGATGTAATTAAATGGCTTACAAAACTTTTTTTTTAAATGATGAAACAATTTTAGTGCATTTAGTGCATTTAATGTTTTTAGTTTTTTTTTGTTTTTTTTTGTATATTTTTATAATTTTATCAGCTCATATCCACATTAGTTCTTAAAATGTTTTCTGATTTAGCAAATCAAATGAAAGTATTTAAAGGTTGTCCCTGATTATTAGTGTATTTCAGGTCTGGTTCCCCTGAGCTTCTACAAGCAAAAACAAGAGAATGTCCAAATTAAACAAGAAGAAAAGGAAGTCAGGATCACATCCATTGCTAAAACTGTAAAGACTGAAGATGATGAAGAGAAACCTCAGTCCTTACTGCTTCATCGAATCAAAACTGAAGAAGACATGCAGGCGGAACCTTTAACCAGCAGCTCTGCTCAGCCAATAAAAACTGAACAAGCCGGAGGACAAGATCCAGACAAGAACCCTGATCACTACAGAAAGGTAAAGCTAACTACAAATTAAAACAATTCACCCTCTTCAGAAACTGATGTAAGTAGCGACGGTTACTGGCAAAAATCTGTCGGTTCTGGATCTGAAACAGAAACAAGTGCTAATGGTTGGAAGCAGACTCTTGTACCCGAGGCAGGTGTTAAGAAAACTATATGGTGTAAAACTGATGCAACATCTTTCAGCTGCTCTGAGTGCGGCAAACAGTATCGTGAACCGTAGTGAACCGCTTAGTGAATATGTACAATTGAGGACGCACATACGCACGCAGACGAGAAACCTTTCCCGTGTGACATTTGTGGTAAGAGTTTTGGAAGAATGGGGGACCACAAGGCACATCTAAGAGTCCATGCCGAACAGAAGCCACTTAACTGTAGCACGTGTGGAAAGGGATTTTATTATCAGATGAACCTCAACAAACGCATAAAAGTACATAGAGAAAAAACCTTAAGTTGTGATCTGTGTGGTAAAATGTTTAACGTTAAGTCATGTCTGAAGATAAACATGCAAAACCACACTAAAGATAAACCGTTTGGCTGTGGGGATTGTGGAAAAACCTTCAATTTTAAATCCCTCCTCAAGAACCACATGATCACTCATTCAGTTGAGAAACCTATTAACTGTGACGTCTGTGGGAAAAGATTTCGCGCCGGAAAGAACCTTGCGCCACACATGAGAATCCACACCGGGGAGAAGCTTTTCGTCTGTGGCTTCTGCGGTAAAAGATATCTGCACAGCTCAAACCTCAAGACGCACATCAGATATACAGCCTTAGATATAAAAAACATTCTGTTATTAAAGCCAGGTCTGGTGTCTGCACCAAACAAAGCACCGGAAGTTACACATTTTAGCTTGGAAAAGCAGAATAAAGATACTAAAGCTGAGGTTTAAAAACTCAGTGCCTTGTGTAGAATTCAAGTGGTACAGATTTTAATGTGGAAATACTTCAAGTCAGAGGCATAAACGAGAAGCAATCTGTCTAGCACGTTACTAAATCTGAAGCCAACCTACCAAT
Organism: Orestias chungarensis; assembly: GCA_032876305.1. Taxonomy (NCBI): domain Eukaryota; kingdom Metazoa; phylum Chordata; class Actinopteri; order Cyprinodontiformes; family Cyprinodontidae; genus Orestias; species Orestias chungarensis. The sequence goes on from JAVLVB010000391.1 coordinate 59,497, forward strand.
AATTTTTATGTACAAAAACATGCAGATAGTATAAATCTAAGCAGGTAAATTTTAATGGTTATAAAATATCTGGATAATCTTTGAACTTTGAGTTCCAAAAAGTGTCCTTTGTGCTTCTTTTTTAATACAGTATTATGATGTATGAACATAAGGCTTTTGGTTTTGTTGTAAAGCAGTTTTGATAATTATGTACTTCATGTTCTTAGCAGCTTTTTGTATTCTGCTGCATAATTTGTCATGGTCATTATTGTACACTCAGGATGGAGATCTTAAAAGGTCCTAAAAGGTCAGGTGACAAAACATGTAACAATCATTTCGTAATCATAAAAAAAATATTTAATATCATATAATAAAAAAAAAGTAACAACCCACAGGGAGGAGACCGATGACAATTCTTAGCTGGTCCAGGCAGTCTCTGTTGCTCTGCTTAGGCAGGCTCAATGGATTGATCTAAATTATTCATCCTTAACCAGTAGACGAAAAAAAACAAAAGAGAATTTCGTCTTGGTCTGAGAATTTAGCCTTTAAAATGCAGCAGTTCACAGAATTTGTAGCCTACATACTCGTAATCCTGTGAAGCAACACATCATAGCACATTTACCAAATGAGATAGCATTGTAATTTATTCACATTTCCATTATTCCCCATGGTGAACGTCACCGACCCTCAAGTCTTCTGGACTCTTCAGCGTTTGAAGAGGAAATCAAAGTTGTACCCGCACTGTTTTCCTTGCCCACGTTAGTGGACGTATTTCTCACTTGGTAACTCTACTGATTGATCTGATTGGCCATATTTTCAGCTCATTTCCAGTCATAGCCTCCACTGGACTTCGCCTAATAGGACGTGGATTCAAAACATAGAAGATGACGAAGAATAAGAAAGTTTAAGGTAGCACATGAACGACCTTGGGGCGTTAATTTTAGTAGGTGACAGTATATACTAAAATTTAATGTTCCTCCTGATGGTTTCCTTAGATAGAAAACCTTTTAAACTAATCTTAATTATAATAGGTTGGTTATTTGTTAATAACTTGGATGAACTGAAATGTATGTATGATTAAGGTAACTTCTTTCGTAAGGTGCCTCGGGATGACGTGTCATGAATTGGTGCCATATAATTAAACTGAACTGAACCTTCTAGTTTAAGGTGAATCCTTTTGCTTCATTTATGTGACAGTAGTGATATTAGCAGAAAGGTGTTAACATTTTACAATGTTAGCTGTCTTAAACCCAATGCCATCAGTTTCACTCTTGAGTATGGGATTTCTCTTAACTCTCCATGAATCAAGAATCAAGAATCAAGAATCAGTTTATTTATATAGCGCCAATTTACAACAGGTGTCGTCTCAAGGCACTTTACAAAAAATCAATTAAAATCAAGGATACATTCTAACAAATCAATTTGAAAAAGTTTCCAATCTAAGGAACCCCAGCAGATTGCATCGAGTCATTGACTTGCAGCATTCACTCCTCTGG
>JAVLVB010000391.1:61071-104561 GCA_032876305.1 Orestias chungarensis
GGTCAGTTTAGAACAATTACGGTTTCTATAAACTTCAGTGGAGCAACAGAAATGTGTGATTAACGTGAAGGTGAGTTTAGAAACGTCTCAGGACAGAGAATAAGGAGTAATAAGAGAGCGCGCGGAGCTAGCAGACGCTAACAGACACACGGAGCAACAACAGGAAGTGACGTCGATACGTACCACCGTCACCGTCCAAAAGTTGGTCCATGGTGATTATACATGTTTTGTTGACAGTGTCGTTTGATGCAGTTGAGGACAGTGTTGAACAGTTCATGCTGTGAGATGTCAGAACAAGTAAGTGTCTCTCATCTTGATTTATTTAAGATTAATTTAGGTGTTGGTTCCTGTTAGTGTCTGTATACTAGATTTTTTTTTGTGCCATGAAGCACAGTGTTGTATTTTCTTATCAACAGGATGATCTCAGACAACAGATGATTTCCAGGCTGATCAGAAAATGTATGCCAACTCACAACAACTTCTGGACATGGACTTTCTGTAATTCACTTTCAGGCAAGAGTTGTACCTCTGGGAAGCACTGTCGTGGCATATGAGTGACCAATTGGTTATTGTTCATGCTCTACAGGAGTTGCTCACGCTGTTAATGAAACACATTGACGGTCATGGTGTTACACTGGACGTTGAAACTGCAATTGGAATATGGGGGCGCCCAATGTTTTTAATAGGAAAGGAGAGACTGCTCGAGCTTCTTGAATTGAATCTCCCTGTCAATAGCATCGCCAAGTTACTAGGGATTCTGTCAGAACGGTTTATCGACGGATGGCTGAGTTCAGCCTGTTTGTCAGCCAGAACTACTCCAGTCTCACAGATGACCAGCTGACAGATGACCACCGTCCAGCACATACAGAGTGAAGTTTCAACTGCAGGCTACTGGGTGTTGAAAGGCAGGCTGAGGTTGATGGGTATCAATGTCGATGCATCGCGTGGACGCACTTAAAATTCTCTCCAGACTTGGCTGCATTATGCAAAGAACCTATTCTGTTAGAGGACCCCTTTCACTGTGGCACGTGGACACCAACCACAAGTTGGAAAGGTCAGTGTGTTAATAAATAGACTTTAAGTTGTGCTAGTACAAATGACGAAGAAGAAAAGAAAAAAAAAAGCTCAAAGTAAAGCTTACAAGTCTCACCAGATACAACATTGTTCTGTTCGGAGCACTTGATGGACACTCAAGGAAGGTAAGATTTAACCTAGCTTTTCACAAACACAGTGTTGTGTTTGTAAGACCGTATGATACGAGGTTCTTAGTATTGTACAGGTGATGTGTTTGGAAGCTGCGACTAACAACCAGGGATCAACAGTTTTTGCAGCATTCAAAAAAGCAACAGAGGCATATGGCATACCTTCAAGGTAGGTTCAAACTGTTTCGCAAGCTGTGAACATCAAAATTTTTTGGGACTGTCAGAAAGAATCCCCCCCTCCAAATACATGTTCTGCATAGCAAAGTTGTGCATTGGTGGATTTACAACCGATTTGAACATTCCAATTTCCTCGAAACACAGAGTGAGAGGTGACCAGGGAGCCGAGAATGTGGAAATAGCCAAATATATGCTAACTGTCCATGGAACAGATCGAGGGAGCTTTCTTTTGGAGAAAAGTGTCCATAATCAAAGGTACGTGTATGTTCCGTATGCTGTTGTTAAAAATGGGTTCAAGCTCTTTGATTCCCTTTACAGTACCTTAACATTCCTTTCTGTACCTTTTTAAGAATCAAGCGATTGTGGCGTTATCTCAGGACATGTGTGACATCAAGGTATTACAGCGAATTCCATCTACTTGAGAGGGATCAGCTGCTTGATGTGTCCTCCTGGGGTGAGTAACGAGTTATGAGGGGCAATCGGGCAAGGCAGCGCTTCTCTCTCAATTTCAAAACTTATAAATGAGTTAAAGGGGAGGGATCAAAATAAATACTAATGTAGTGGCTTAATTGTACCGGCCACTACAAATTGAAGAAAAAGTCCATAAGTGTCCAAAGTTGGTCCTCAAAGGCTGGTTTTAGTTCTCTCCCTGGTTCAACACATCTGGATTAAATAATGGCTAATGGACCAGGTGATGAGATGCTGCCTGAATAATTTTGTTCTCCATAACTTTTTTTAATTTGTTTTGACATTTTTTTTTTCTTTACACAACATCTGTTTGCAGTCCACTTGACGTACCTCACCAAGCTTCAGAATGACCTGGTATCTTTCACTGAAGGTTGGAACCACCATCCACTCAGAACGGAGGGAAACCGAACACCCGAGCAGCTCTGGCAAACGCAAAGGACGCTTCAACCGCCAATATTCTCATAATCCTTTTTGCGACCCTGGACTACTGGGGGCACAAGTTTGATCCCAAAGCACAAACTGTTCTTTTTTTTATATATTTGAGGTTTGGCAACAATGTTTAACCTCTAGATTCCATTAATTGTAATCCCGAAATAAATATGGAAATATTTTGGTCGTCAAGAAATGTCAAATGAAGGATGACCACAATTGCAAAATCAGTAATTGGTGAAGGACTACAATATTTACATCCCTGCAGAATGATGAGAGATGTCGTAGTTCAATGTTAAACCCTCTTTTTGATAGTCGCTTTGGATAAAAGCATCTGCTAAATGCATAAATGTAAATGTAGATGATCTAAATAGCAACATATATTATAGCAGGAAGCTAAAGTTTGTTTTCATTTTATATTCAATAATATTTAAAGGTAGATTTCAGGGACAGGATTAACAAATGTTTATAATAAAAGTTGGAATGATTTCAACTCCTCACCTGGCTTTTTAAGTGAAACCACCTTAAACTCACATGTTATTTAGAAATATTTTATTTATTATTATTAATATTATTATTATTTTATATTATTCAATTTTGTGGTTGAGTATTCCAATTTCTTTGAGAACGTGCGGTAACAATCTTCCTTTTTTATCAAAATCCTTGAAAAAAATTGTTGCTAATCAACTGAGAGAGCATTTGAGGAATAATGACCTATTTGAAGGATTTCAGTCAGGTTTCAGAGCTCATCATAGCACTGGGACAGCTCTCCTTAAAGTTACTAATGATATTCTCATGGCCTCAGACAATGGGCTCGTGTCTATTCTAGTTCTGTTAGATCTCAGTGCTGCTTTTGACACAGTCAATCACAATATCCTCATAGAAAGGCTCGAACACACTTTGGGGATCGAGGGAAAGCACTAGGCTGGTTTAAATCGTATTTGCTTTGTATTCTTGGGAACAAAGTTCTGTGTCTCATTTAGTCCGACGCATCATCAATTCACTCTATATATACAGTTAAGAGCGAGCCTTCAGCGACTGCTAAGAGCTATCGCTGTTGGGTGAGAGAACAGCCAGATCATCAGCCTACATGATCATACATCCAATTTTACAAAAGTTCATTTCATTCAACAACTCATCCATACACAAGTTTAGCAGAGCTGGTGAAAGAAATCCAGTTAACACAGATTACTATTGTATTGTATATGCATTTGCTGCTTCCTTCAGGCCAGTAATGGAATAATCATTTCCCAATGTGATGAGCAATCGTTATTTTTCCTTAAATGTTTAACAATCATCCCAGCTAGCTATTGGTGTAGTTATTCATCCTTTCGACCACCAAGTTTATCCTTATGTAGAGGACCCACAGCAACAGACAATTAGGTGTCAGATAACTGCCTATGGCTCACAAACCCTGTAATACAAGTGGGAAAACTGAACAGCAACCTTTTAAACAGAATATTTCAGATATTCTGCTGTAATGCTGTTTGAACTTGTTGCATTATTTTAAGATGGCTTTGCTGTTTCTTGAGGATTTTGCTATTACTGTTTTATTGCCACTTACCATTTAATACAGTTCAACTTTAGGAGAATAAAATATGTCAAAATATGCCAATTTTTTAATGCAACCCCATTATCGTTTTATGGTATGGTTTGACAGGAGATAATCCTATAGGTGTTATAGTGGCGATTGTTTGTCAAACCAAACATCCTAAAAAGTTCCATCAGCCACTATAAGGCACTGGGGTCAAGATTCTTCACGCAGGCAAAAGAAGTTTAAGGTCCACACTTGTTGATTGTCTTGGTTGGTTTTATTTTCCTTATCAGCAAACAATTACAAGGTTCAAACTTTCCTTTGTTCTCCTATCTACCTCTCTTGCACTGGTAAAAACCATAGGCCCCAAACCCAAATGCCTGCTGGTCATTTACCAGGCCCCTACAATTATAGAAAGTGGACTGACCCACATTACTTCCTATCTGACTTAGAAGGTAAACAAAACATAAATAAGAAAAATAAATCAAATCAACAATAATTAACCTGCGAATAAACTCTGTAAATAATACAAAATATAGAAATTTAAGAATAAACTAACAAAATTCAAATGGATAAAGAAATAAAGAATAAATAGCTCCAACACTCCGGCCGCTAATTGTGAATACTGTCACAATTACTTTGAAAGGAAAGGAGCTATTCCATCAAATGTCCTTACTTTCTCAGGGTGATGCTTCCAGTAGCAACAGAAGTTTGGTCACAGGTCTTTCCAAAACACTGGTCTTTGTTTGTAATCGCACAGAACGCACCAAGCCTTTTGCATCCTGGTTTACACTCAAGACTTTGGCCATCATCCATGATCCTCTTGGAGCTGTAGAGTCTGCAATTAAGACAACATCTCCAGGAATGAGGCATCTTTTAGTTCTTGTCCATTTTTGTCTTTCCTGCATCAAAAGGTGGGTACTCAGATAGCCATCTTTTCCAGAACAACTCTGCTATGTATTGCACCTGTTTCCATCTTTTCCTGACAAAGATCCTTTTGATTGAACAATCCTGGTGGCAAAACTGGTTTGTTTTTCAACAACAATAAATGGTTGGGTGTGAGTGCCTCAAGATCATTTGGGTCATCTGAAACTTTGGTAATTGGTCTGTCATTTAATATGGCTTCAACTTCACAAAAGATTGTTTGAAGTCGTTCATTATCCAAAATTTGTTCTTTAAGAACTGAGACTAAAATACTTCTAATGGAACGAATCAGACGCTCCCAAACTCCACCTTGGTGAGAGGCTGCTGGGACGTTAAAGTTCCATTTGATTCCATCCTGCACCACAGCATTTTGAATTTTAGCATGGTTCAGTTCAGCCAAACACTCTTTCAGCTCTCGATTTGCACCAACAAAATTTGTGGCATTATCAGATCTGATGGTGGAAACTGGACCTCTTCTACAGATGAACCTGCGGACTGCATTTATACAGAATCTGTATCGAGGGTGTAGGCAATTTCCAGATGTACTGCACGGCTGGTGAAACAAGTGAACAGAACTCCATACCTTTTCAGGAGACTTCGTCCTTTTTTAACACTTACAGGACCAAAGTAATCCACTCCAATATTTGTAAAAGGAGCGGTGGTTGGCAGAACTCTTTCTCCTGGCAGGTCTGCCATCTTTTGTTCAACAAACTTTCCTCTGTTACGTCTGCAAACAACACAATGAGAGATGATTTTTCTGGCAGCTGAATTAGCATTTATTATCCAGTATTTCTGTCTTAATCTGGACAGCATATGAGCTCTTCCTGCATGTCCCAACTGTTGATGAATATGGCGTAACATTAGGGTAGAGACATACATATCCTTTATCAAAATTACAGGATGCTTTGCTTCAACAGGCATGGCTGTTTTATTCAACCTGCCACCCACTCGGAGGACCCCAGCATCCAATACTGGGTCAAGTTTGTATAGAGAACTCCTCTTGTAGACCTCTTTATGGCCACCGCTGATTAAAGCTACTTCAGTTGTAAATTTCTGTTGTTGTACAAACTGAATAATAGATAGTTCTGCCTTGGCCAAGTCTTCAGGAGTCAGATTTTCTTTATTCAGAGTGGTCTTGAAGCTTTCCATCTGCTTTTCCAGTTCTTTCTTTTGATTTTCTTTCTTTTTATTTAGGTCTGCAGCAGAAAACTCTTTCCTTTTCTGTTGCAGCAACATCAGGATGCTTTTCATCTTTAAAAACCAAGCAACTGAGGTTTTAAGCTTTGTCCAAGATGAAAAATATTGAATCAGATAGTTTGTAGCATTTTGTGATTCCTTCACAACAACACGTCCCTTTTGACCTCTGGGTCGTCTGCATGATTTGCATGGTGATCTACATCCAGTTTAGGCCACTCCTCTACTGATCTGTAGAGAAATTCAGGCCCATGTATCCATCTCCTGCATTTGAGGAACTCGTCAGCTCTCATGCCTCTGGATGCATCATCTGCAGGATTCTCCTTGGAGGAAATATATCTCCACCGACTCACATCTGTTTCTTCTCGGATGACAGAGATTCGGTTTGCAACAAAGGTGTGAAATCTTCTGGTTTCACTGGAGATATATTTTACTACAGTTGTACTATCGGTCCAGAAAACAGGTTTTTCCAACTGTATTTGCAGCTCTTTCTGCAGCAGTTTATTCACTCGGACAGCAAGAACAGCAGCTGTCAGTTCCAACCTGGGGATTGTTGTTTGCTTCATAGGAGCAACTCTTGCTTTTCCTAAAAGGAAAGCAACATGTGAGTTGTTATTCTGTTCCAGTTTTAAATATGAGACTGTTCCGTAACCATCTTGAGTTGCGTCAGAGAAATTATGAAGTTGCACTTTGTCTGGTTTTCTGATGCAGCTTGGTTTGATGCACCGGATCACTTTAAAAATGGATATCAGCTGGAGATCCTGCAGCCAATCAAGCCACTTCCTAGATAGAGAATCGGGAATAGCTTCATCCCACTTCAAATTTTGTCGACAAAGTTCTTGTAGCAACAGTTTAGCTGGCATACTGAAGGGAGCCAGAATTCGCAAGGGATCATACAGTGAGCTAACTACAGACAAAATGCCCCTTCTGGTGTGTGGGCGGTCCTGCACAGATGTTCTAAACTTGAACTCGTCTGTTTCAATGCTCCACTGTAAACCCAGTACTCTCTCAACTGGAAGTTGATCTGTGTTCAAATCCAGATTCTTAATTTCTTTTATTCTCCTTTCCTCTGGGATTGACATGAGCACTGCGCGACTGTTGCTGACCCATTTTGAAAGCATGAATCCTCCTTTAAAGCAGAGGTCTGTCAGCCTCCTCACCATGTGCACTGCATCTTCCTCTGTGGGAACGGATTTTAAACAGTCATCCACATAAAAGTTATTTTTGATTGCATCAACCACTTCATCTGGAAACTGTTGTGCGTTATCATCAGCAGTTCTTTGCCGAGCATGATTTGCACAGCTGGGTGAAGACACTGCTCCAAATAAATGAACCAACATCCTGAACTCCTGTGCAGGTCTTGAAGTGTCACCATGATGCCACCACAGGAAACAGAGAAAATTAACGTGTTTTTCAGAGACATATACTTGATGAAACATAGCATCGATGTCAGCCATTAGTGCAACAGGCTCTTTTCTAAATATGATGAGGACTCCAACCAGAGAGTTTGTGAGGTCAGGTCCCTGTAGAAGCTGACTGTTCAGTGATGCTCCTTTATAAGTTGATCCACAATCAAATACAACTCTTAACTTGCCTTTTAAGGGATGATGCACTCCATGATGAGGAATGTACCACAGTTGTCCATCACCTTTCTGTAGCTCATCTGCTGGTACAGCCTCAGCATGTCCTTGTTGCAGCATGTTGTCCACACATGCAGTGTATTCCTCCTTGTACTGAGTATCCTTTGCAAATCTCCTCCTGAGGCTCTGGAGGCGCTGCTCTGCAACACAGATGTTATTTGGCAAACTGTGGCATTCACTCCTGAAAGGTAAGTCAATATTATAATGTCTTCCAATAAGTTTTGTTGAGTTTTTAACAATATTCATGAATTGCAGATCCTCTCTAGACATTTCAATTTTCTACTCTGATGATCTTTCATTAAAATCATGGTTGTACTGTTTGACCAGCATTTCTTTTAGATGCTCAACAGAGATCCTGTTGGCTGTTACAGCGGTGCAGACATTTTTATTTCTGCTGTTGCTTCTAATGCGCAGGGGACCATTTATGACCCAACATACTTTACTTTTCACAGCATAAGGCCCACCATCCACACTGTTTATCACTTCCCAAGGCTCTAAAACATTTGAAGCATCAGTTCCTATCAGTAGTTCCACATCTGCATTGATATTATGAAGCTTAACAGGTTTAAGATGAGGCCACTGATCAATGTCCTTTTGCTGGGGAATATTTAATGTAGAAACTGGTATAGTACTTTGAGTCAGAACATCTGGCAATGCTATGAAGTTATTTGTTTTCAACTCAGAGACTTCCAAACCAGACAAAACTTGTACATTAAAAATCTTATTTTGGTTCATTGTTTTCAACAGAATATGTGTCCTTTTGCCCTTTAAGTTCAGACTTTTTGCCAGAGTTTCTGTACAGAACGTACCTGAACTTCCTGGATCAAGAAATGCATACGTTTGTACGACTTTGTTGCTCTTTTGACTTTTAACTTTAACTGCGACAATAGAAAAAACAGCATCATCATCATGACCGGCCCCAATATGCCCACATGTCTGAGTGCTTGTAGTTGAAAAGTTGACATGAGACCTTGTTGTATGTTGGATTTGTTCTGAAGAGGCTCTTGGCTCCTTTTTCTCTATATGAAGAACCCCTGGATGCTTTTGGTGACACACGATGCAATTCAAACGACTCCGGCAGTTTTTCCTTGTGTGACCAACTTTCAGACAACCGAAACAAATCCCCTTTTGTTTAATGAAGGTCAACTTGTCCCGATGCATTTTAGCTTTAAACTGTATACAGTTTTCCAATAGATGATTTCTTTGTAAACAAAACAAGCAGCTGTGAAGAACAGTAGACTTGGTCTTGTTTTCAGTTGAGTGAGTTCGGTCTTCTGGAATTGTGTTGACATTAATAGCAAAACTGCTTCCTTTTTTCCTCTGCTTGCTGGAACTTGAAACTTTAGAGTTACTTCCAGTTGGTGGGTCTTGGATGCTGCCGAACACTGGATCTGATGCTACTTTTACTTCTTTCATTATAAAAGCAACCAGATCAGTGAACAATGCTCGGTGACCATTTTGCTCCTGTAGCTCATAAGCAGTAACTCTCCATTTTTCCCTCAATTTGTATTGAAGTTTCAGAACGATTGTTCTCATGTTTGAGGGTAAATCCAACTCTCTCATGTAAACAATTTGCTGTGTAAGATTTGAACTTCCTTAAAGGAAAAGAGAGAATGATTGAAGACTTTTCACATCATCACCTTTAATTGGTGCCCAACTCATAATATTCTCCATATATGCAGAAGCAATTTTATTTTCATTTCCAAAATGTTCTTCAAGAAGATATTTAGCTTTGGAATAACCTTGCTCAGGAGTCAAGTGCTGACAAGTATACACCAGATCTTTAGGCTGCCCCCTAGTAAACTGCTCTAAGAAGTGCAAACAGTGGGTCTGGTTGTCAGTTTTAGCTTCCACTCCGTTCTCAAAGGCATTTATAAATGATCTGTACTGCAGGGGGTCCCCATCAAACACAGGAATGTTTCTGGATGCGAGAGCAGACGATAAATTTTATTTTACAAGTAAAGCAGTGATGTCATTTTGTTTTTGCATGATGTTGACAATATCATTCTGATAGTTCTCAGTCAAAGAGGGAGATTGAAATTGTATTTGCTGTGTTGCTTGAGTTGAAGAATCAACTTTTAGTCTCATCCCATCGGATCGTTTAGAAGCAGCAACTGAATTTAATTTTAAGACATTAAGTTTTGCATTAGTTGCTGCCAACTCTGTTTCCAAGTCTAATTTTTCCTTTTCTTTTCTCAGCTTTTCCTTTTCATGTCTCAGCTTTTCCTCTTGCGCTTCGATCTGATGTTTTTTGTCCAACGCGGCGATTCTCTCCATGAGCGCCGCTTTTTCCACCGCAGCTTTAATGCGTGCTGAAGAGGTGGATGAAGTCAGAGACTGCTGTGAAGATGTTTTCGAACGTGGCTTCAAACTTGAAATATTAGAGACACTGTCTTCAGGATTTATTTCATCCGGATCTGCAACAACCTGAGCATCATCAATGTTATTTTTCTGTTCAGTATATGGATCCCCTGCTTCATGCAACCAAACCTTTACATTAGCCATAAATTCAGAGAATGCCGTCACCTTGGACTGAAAACACACAGTTTGCCTTTCCACTTCTTCTTCTGGCAATGGCAAACTTAAAAAGGATTCATGTACATCAGTTGCATCTTGATAGCATTTAATAAACTTGACAAAGTCAGAAGACACTTTCTTAACATTTTCTTGTGACGTCATTAATGCAGAGATTTTCTCCATTAATTTTGAGGCTTGTTTACACTTTAAACTTTGTTTTTCTTGACATGTGTTTATATAAAACTCCAAACCCTTTTGTGTGAATTTGATGTTTCTTTTCTCTAGTGACATCTGAGTGTCATCCTCTTTGCTCTTTAAATCAGACATTTTTAGCGATCCTTTGAATTACTTCAAACATTTCAAAGCAATATAATTCACAAGGAATCCACAGGATGAAGCACAATGTCTCTTTGTTTAAAGAGGTTGATTCTTGTGAACAAACATTTCCATGATGGGGGTCGGAACACGTCTTGATCCAATTACATGTCAAATTGTCACATCAAACTCATCTCATCAGTCTTTGCAGTGATATAACGTCTTTAAACTCCAGTAGTTTTACAGTTTTCCTTTACTGCTTGAACAATATTGCCACGTACCAGTTTGCTGAATGAGGGACGTGTCAATCCAGGCCTCACGCAGCATGTTGCTTGATTACATCATGATGATCTAAATCCTTTTGTTTGATGGTAATCATTGAGATCCATAAATTCAACATGTCCATAGATGAGCAATTATTCCTTTTAGTCCACAGGTTGGTTCCTTACTTGATCCATGGGAAGGTTTTTACTTGTTTATAGTGGCGATTGTTTGTCAAACCAAACATCCTAAAAAGTTCCATCAGCCACTGGGGCACTGGGGTCAAGATTCTTCACGCAGGCAAAAGAAGTTTAAGGTCCACACTTGTTGATTGTCTTGGTTGGTTTTATTGTCCCTTTCAGCAAACAATTACAAGGTTCAAACTTTCCTTTGTTCTCCTATCTACCTCTCTTGCACTGGTAAAAACCATAGGCCCCAAACCCAAATGCCTGCTGGTCCTTTACCAGGCCCCTACAATTATAGAAAGTGGACTGACCCACATTACTTCCTATCTGATTTAGAAGGTCAACAAAACATAAATAAGAAAAATAAATCAAATCAACAACAATTAACCTGCGAATAAACTCTGTAAATAATACAAAATATAGAAATTTAAGAATAAACTAACAAAATTCAAATGGATAAAGAAATAAAGAATAAATAGCTCCAACAGGTGTATTTTCAGAGAGTAATATATATTTGTGCAAACACAGTGCTTTGGTTACAATCCAGAAACAATCTTTTGGGACTTTCTTGTTAAAAAGAAAAAAAAAACTCAGCTGAAGCATATAGGAGCTAAATTGTGTTATTTTGGGAAAAAACAACAACATTTGGATCGTATCAGGAGGAAGCAGATCAGGTCACGCTGAATTGACCTTATGCCTTTGACCAAGTAAGTAGTAAACCTGGCAGTGTTTTAGCAAGACTAATGGATTTGTTCTTGGATACCTGAGTTAAGAGCAGCATTTTTATTTCCAAGGGAACGACGTAAATTTAACACTGTTCTACAATTGTTTAGAATTTATACATAGACGCAGATGTAATCACAAATGTATAAAAAGGGTTGTTACCATCCCTTGTAGGGGAACTGTTTTATGTACTTTGAGTGGTGCACTTAGTGCACAAAAAGGGCGCACATAGGGCGCCCCGGATTATAAGGCGACTGATAAATTAAGGTTCCATATATATATATATATATATATATATATATATATATATATATATATATGTATGGAACCTTAATTTAATTAACCTAATTTTTTACCCATTTCTGTGATAAGTATTATTTGGAATAGTAAATACCATTTCACATCCACCTTTCAAATAAAAAACAGCTAAAGTAAATGATATTTAGTTTTTTTATTATCTGAATTGGTGTTTTTAAAGGTAGATTAGGCCACAATTATACATTGTAGTTTACAGTGGACGATTTTGTTCAATATGTCTAAAAAACTTATTTTGTTAAATTCTTTTTTTTTCTTTTCCAAAAAAAACATTTTTCAATTTTTTATGTTAGATTGTTGCCACTCCCAATATGGCCGACGCGCTGACGTGTCGTTTTCACGCATACCTCTATTTGGTTGCTAGGGTTACATGGAATGAAGGTGGCTGTGAAGATGCCTGTTCTAAAAAAAATAAAAAAAAATAAATATAAAAAAAAAGGAGGGGGGCAGAAAACGCCAACACAACGGCCTGTCGGAGAATGTTTCCAGCTCCTGTAGCAGCTCCCTGGACCCAGTCTGGCAGAAATGTTAGTGTTCGGCCCGGTTCGTGTGAAACCAGCCTCCGGTTTGTCCTCCAGAGAACGGACGACATGAAGGAAGCGGATAACGTCCGCCAGAGCATCGAAAGTCTGCCTTCAGAGGACAAAGTACGGCTGAAGCAGCTCGGCGTCCATCAGGATGCTGGTAGAAACCAGACAGCTGGTGAGGAGAAGCTCTGATTTCCTCTGTAGCTTCTGCTGTTCGCTTGTTGTTGCTACCCTGGCTAATTGAACGCTAATCAGGCTTTGATGCAGCCAGGCGTTGCTTATCAAAACTGCTGTTCATCAATAACGGTTTCTCTTGAAGGATCTGAGTATCATATGTGGAGGTTACAGGATTTTAGGAACCAAGTGCATTAAAACATGAATTTTTGTGATATTTTGTCGGTCTGGGTTTAGGTTACTTCTGCAATGTCACAAGACTGATTTTTGTTGTTTGTTTTTTTTCTTCCAGTGTTGCTAATCCTCTTTGCACCAAGATCGTGTTGATTCTGACCACTGTGCAAACCTTTCTACAGCATCTCGCAATGATTCTCAATCGAGCTGAGGTCCAGATTTAGTGATGGAGAATTATTTCATGACAATGTCTGCCTCAAACTCTTTTTCACAAATTCAAGTCCTGAGATTGTAGTCTTGGTACATGCTTAGCCAATAATGGGTGGAATAACCTGGTTATTAAGTATCTTAAGCTTACCTCATCTCTTGGGTGCATAATGATTATTCTAGATCTGTCAACAACCCCAGATCATGGTGCTGCCACAGCACTGTGTATACTGTGTATGTGTACAGAAAGCAAACAGCTCTTTCTTTGCCTCTCTTTTCTACCTTGATAGAATCCTCTGTCCCAATCTAAAACTGTTTTCGTTGGAGGCAGTGTAATGGTGTGGGACAACCAATCTCAATGCAGACGGATATCTACTCAACAACAGATATCAAATATCTCTACTTTGAGGCACCAAATTCTGTCCTGATAGATGTCGGCGCTTGTTTATCAGAAGCTACCACCAGAAGGTGGAAGTTGGGAGGAAAGGACTGTCTAACTTGCAGTTCTAATCAAAGCCTCACCATCTGGGGATATGGATGGGTGATCAAACATTTAAGAATTGTGTGATCACAAAACAAACCCCTTTTTGTAAGTATTCTATAAATGCTTGAAGACTTTAAGAAAGAGACTCTTTGGTTTTTTTACCCAGTTTGTGGGACTAAAACTAGAACAATAAGCTCTGATTATGTGATTTATACAAATCAAGACAATAGATATGATTGTTTTTAAAACTGCAACCTGTGAAAATGATACAAAAAGGTGCTTTTGCAGCCAGCAGCTGCAGACTCACTGACTCATAAACAGGTTTGTTTGGACATCTTGGTAGGAAGTTTGTTGTCTGGAATTAGTTATATAAACTCCTAAAAAAGGATAAAGGGAAGACTTAAACGAAACAAAATCAGTCACACTATATAATCAGTTAACACTGTGATTCTATTTCACCTGCTGCTGTGCAAATGAATACATGCATAAGGTGGAAGTGAAAGACAATTAGCAAGACGGCCCTTAACAAATAGTGATCCAGCAGGTGGTGACCATATCATGTCTTTGTTTGCATCCTTTCTAGTTGAAATTTTAGTCACTTTCATTCATTGTCTTTGCTGTCACGCGTAGAAGCATCAGGAGGCGTTGTTTATAGCCCATTGAAGTTGCTCAAGTAGTGCAGCTCATCCAAGACGGAACATCAAAGTGATTGGTGGCAAGACGATTTTCTGTGTTTCTTAGCACTGAGTAAAGACCACAAACGGGCACAAGGAGACATGGCTGGGGTCTTAGGTGGACTTCAACCCGACGGCAGGACCGCTTCCTTGGAGGAACAGGAGGTCCACTGCAGGGCCCAAATTGACCACCAGCAGGCCACTAATGTGTATGTTTCTACTCAAACTGTCAGAAACGGACTTCATGAGAATCCTGCATCCACATATAAGACCTGTGCTTAGGGCCCAACACCTTGCATTGCTTGGAGAATGCTAGGGAACACCAAAATTGGCAGATGCCTTCAACATCTAGCTAGAGGTACCATGACTGTCTTAAGGTATTTGTATGCTATTCTCAGACCTGTGTTGAGACCAAATGCTGGTTCAGTTGCCCCTGGCTTCCTTCTTATGCATGACAATGCTGGGTCTCAGGTGGCTGAAGTGTCGGCAGCTCATGCATGATGAGGGCTATGATGTTATGGACTTGCCTGCCCGTTTCGCAGACCTGAATCCAATAAGCACATCTGAGACATCATGTTTCAGCCAATTCACCAACCACACATCAAACATGTTCAGGAGGAAACTGAGGCTGTAATCCAGGTGTGGGAGGATATCCGTCAGGAGAATATCCACCTGTCTCATCTGGAGCATGCCCAGGTGTTGTCGGGCATGTGGAGGCCACAAACACTACCTCATATAGACCGTCTTGAGGAATAATCACTGACATTCCATCCTATTTCACACTATCACATTGAGTATGAAACCAAATCCATATCTCCGTGGTGTAGTAGGTTTTCAGCTGCGTTTGCTGAAGCTTGGCCCAAACTGGGTTGGCCAAAAGGACGTGATCCCAAACGCAGCTGAAAACCTGCAGCGCAATGGCTGAGAACTCAAATTGTCAGTCCATCTGTTTCACAACTGCAGCTCCTCTGAAAGTGGGTCAAGGCAAATTTCCCAAAACAATGTTGAAAAATGAAAAGAATGTGTGGCGCAATAGACCACTCAAAGGCTAGACCTCAGCCTGATTGAAATGCTGCGGTGAGACCAAAGTCGGCTGAGCAGAAACCATTGAAAGCAAACCTCAACTAACTAAAACAGCAGCAGTAGAAAGGAGCTGGCCCAAAGAGAGATGTAATTGGAGACCAAGCTTGGGAATTGACGTGTTTTCGTCTAATATGTAACATGTCTGATCATTTCAAAAAATAAACATGCCTTCTTAGATGGTGCCACAGAAGTGAGAAACTGGACTGAACCCTTAAAAACTGCAAAAAGCTTTTGATGTGCAATCCCCGCTTATTGGAAGTTTATCTAGCAAATGAAAGCACGAGGTGAAATTGTGCAACCAGCTGCAGTCCCATATATCCACCCCTTCCTAATGGGCGTTAATGCTCTTCAAACAGGATGGACTGTGTGGCATTCTCCTTAAAAAATGTGTCGACATTTTAAAAGAAATACACAGGTTTCCCAACAGTTTCTGATTTTCTGCCAATGTGACTGACTTTAGACCTCTAGACTGGCCAGCTAGACTGTTCCTACTTTCTGGACACATGGGTCATTTTACGGCTTTAGGCACTTGGTTCTAAACTGTGAATAACTTATGTTGTTATCAGAGGAAACGCTGCTGCTGTAATTACTCTGGGTGACTGATTAGTCAGTTGTTCTTAAAAACAGCTTTTATTTGCTGTTCTTGTTGCTATTTTACAAAAATGACGCCAGCAGTGCAGTATTGAGCTAAATTCAAGAGGTGATTGATGAGTTTTTTTATTTGTTAGATAATGTTCTTTGCAACAGAACATGATCAAATTGTACCTTCCTACCTGCAGTGCTGCCATTTTTATTTTTTACCAACTGACCTCTTTGTCACTAAGCCTTCCTTGCATCAGGACGGTCATAACCCGGACACGTTTCCCATTTTCCCTTAAAGGCCAAATCGTATATTCATCTGTTTTGTTTAGTTTTTTCCTCATAAAAACATGGCTCCAATGCTGACAAAAAAGTTAGTATACTTCATTGTTGGTCAAATGACCCAAGTTGTAAAGAGTAGTTTACTTTAAAATTGTTTTACCCGTTTGATTTCTCCATGCATTCATCAATATTGTCACCACAAATACAAGGAGAAGTGTTTGATTTAATTGTAAATGCAAAACTTTTGTGTACTTTAATATGTATAGTCTCTACGTAGGATATCCAATAAGTTAACTTACTCCTAAAGACCGAACTTCAAAACCCTTTACCACACCTTAAACTGGAATTAAGCGATAAATTGGTCATTTTTAAGTCGCTTCAAGAGCAATCTGCAATTTTAACTTTCCAAACCTATTTACTTAATAGTTCCCGTGTATTTAATAGTTAAGGTCGTAGAACTAAATCACCTAAATGGTCCGGCTGTTGACTCACTTCTGGCGATATAGTTAAATGTCTGTTAACAGTCACTATTGTAGCCTTTCTGCCTTCTGGAAGGAATCTATAAAACACGGGTCAGGTTGTCTATAATGTCTATTGGTTTCTTCAGCATTAAAACTAATCCTTAGAGTCATCCCTTTAGCAAAAACATATCCTAAATCATTTTTATGAGCAATTTAGCTTAACTGTATTTGTCAAACTTGTCAGTGTATGTTTCTGTGTTTCCAGCAGATGTTCGGCCATTGGAGGTGATGAAGGAGAAGGTTCCCTGGAGCCCCAGTCTGGAACAAAAGAACCCTGAACAGTTTCACGTCAAGGAGGAGGAGGAACAGCTCTGGATCAGTCAGGGGGGAGAGTATCTGTACGGTTTGGATGAGAACGAGTACAGCCGACTCCCATTAACTGTTGTTGTAAAGACCGAGGACGAGGAGGAGGAACCTCAAACCTCACAGCCTAACCCGAACAAAACCGACACCATAGACGCTGAGCGTCCAACCAGCAGCTCGTTTAAATGGATCAAAACAGAAACCGATGGAGAGGACTGGGGTCGACTGGAACTGGTCAGGAAACCCCGAACTTCAAGACCAAAGAGTGGCGCTAAGGGTTTGGAGTCCTCCGAGACAGAGTTTAGTGAAGACGACGACTGGCAGGAACCTTTGTCAGAGACCGACTCCGGCTGCAAGGGAAGGAGGGCAGCAGAGTCTGGGATCGGCAGTGATAATGGATGCAGCACCGTCAAAAAGCCCTTCAGCTGCTCGGAGTGTGGTAAGCAGTTTCTGTACAGGCAGTCTCTGAAGCGACACATGAGACGCAACATAGAAAAAAGCTCCAACTGTTCAGTCAGTCAGAAATGTTCTGAGGTGAAGAACTCAAAGACCAAAGTCCACACGGGGAACAAAAACTTCAGCTGCGACATGTGCGGCAAAACCTTCAGAGATCATTTCAGCCTGAAATCTCACATGAGAGTGCATTCGGAGGAAAAGCCCTTTGGCTGCGAAATCTGTGCCAAGTGCTTCAAGCATGAGCACAATCTGAAGATACACATGCGCATCCACACGGGGGAGATGCCGTTTAGCTGCGAGGTTTGCGGCAAACGATTCAAGCATCAGCACAACCTGAAGACTCACATGCGAATCCACACGGGGGAGAAGCCCTTCGTGTGCGACATCTGTGGCAAACGAGCGAGACACCAGAATAACCTGAAGACGCACATGATAGTCCACCGAGGGGAACGGCCCTTCGGCTGCGACCTCTGCGGCAAGAAGTTCAACCGTAAAACCAGTCTTAGGGCGCACATGACGGTCCACACGGGTGAAAAACCGTTCGCTTGTGACATCTGCGGGAAGAGCTACAAGCGCAAAACGCACCTTAGGACTCACATGACCGTCCACAATGAGGAGAAGCCGTTCGGCTGCGACGTCTGCGGTAAAAGGTTCAACCGCAAGACGCACCTCGGAACGCACATGGCGGTCCACACGGGCGAAAAGCCATACAGCTGTGACTTCTGCGGCAAACGATTCACCCGGAAGACGCACCTGGATTCCCACATCACGGTTCACACGGGAGAGAAGCCTTTCGGCTGTGCCGTGTGCGGCCAGGAGTTCTCCCAGCAGGGGAGTTTGAACCGACACATGACGCTGCACTTGGGCTGAGAGCACATTTAGAGCTGGAAGGTTTGAAGTGAAGGAAAAAACTTAAAAAAACTTCACCTCCATAATGGAGGTGGCTTTAATAACTGGATGCCTTTTTTTATTTACTAAAAGTATGAGTGCTATAACTCTTAACTCTGCAAAATGTTCGAGCAACCACAAGCTTTAGATTTTTTTTTTCTCTACATTTTACATTTTGTTGGAACGCTTCAGAAAAACACTTAAGTAAATAATGCTTTTTGTTACTTCTGCCCCTGTTTTGGGGAAATTTCTACGTTTTGACTTATGGCCTGATTGTGTTGCTGGTTTTTTGTTATTATTATTATTGTCATCATCATGATTATTTTCATGCTATAACTTATCTTTACAAGCCTGACATGTATTATGAGCTGGAGTATAAAAGTAATTGTCAGCTATAAATAGGAAGTGAACAGTTCAAGGTACTTGGTAATGGAAGCTCTTCAATCTTGCCAGTATAGCAATAATTTATTAAATGACCACCAGCATATGCTTGACAAATCAAATCTGTAATTTAAAACCAAAATTATTGGTTAAAGTAGATGCATTTAAAGACAAAAGACACTAAGACTGAAAGTCTGCTGGACCGTTAAGACATTTCATTTTGTATCTTTTTTGGTGGACTTTGGTTCCTAACTAATACGTTTATGCACTTGTTTAATTCAGCAGATCGTGTCCAAGGATTATACAGTAAAAATGACTGAGCCTAACAGTCACTTGTATGTATTTGTATCCATGAGTTATTTTCACATATCTTTAAATACAAAGCAGATGAGCAAAATATGACCAAGTGTGTTTATGGTAAAATGTCCGAATATGGATGTCTAAAGCATATAAATAAGTTGTATTTGATTTAAATAAAATTTGCTTTTCTTAAGTATGTGTGATACTATGTTTAGATAAAATGTTTCATTAATTGTTTAAAAGTAGGAGAACTTTTAAGTGGGAAACTATTTAGTATTGTTAGTTTTGGAGCCTCAGAGTTCACGCACTACATAAGAGAACACATAATGTTTCTGCCCCTCTTCTGACAGTATAACTGGGTGAAGTTTGCTTTCCTGTTCGAACAAACTTCTTCAATTCTAAAACATTTTTTTTTGTCACGGCCAAGATCAGTTCTTTATGACGGCCTCTCCAAAACTCTTGTCTTTATTCTCCTTGAATCCCTTTCTAACATAGCTGGGTGTTAGGTTTCAGTTCAGAGTCACTTCTTTTAATCATAGTTTAAATTTCACGTCAATATTGCATTAAATACGTTCATATTGCCGCAATGGTATTCAGTGGTATTCAGATAACATATTTATTGGAGTTTTTATCAAAAGATTTAAAAAAAAATCTACAGGACATACTAGGAATTTGGGGAAACTGGGAAGCACTGCATCACACCTGATGTCCGACATGTAGTGACAGTTGAGAGGAAAAACTCCCTTTTAACATGAAGAAACCTCCAGCCGAACATGGCTCAGTACAAGCTGCCATCTGCCACGACCGACTGGGGGACATAATGTTGCAACCCCAATACTTTACAGCCTAAATAGTGCTCTCAGGAACTTAAGGATATTAAGTTTTCCTCTAAATATAATGATGGTCATAATGGCAAAACACCGCTATTATTATAGGTCCACCAAACTGCAGGAGATTTCTGAAGAATTTCTGTCCTTGGATTTGATGAGTGATCTGTACTCTGTCTCTGGATCTATCTGGATGGACTTTTAGCAGGTTTAGCCTTAAAGGACTAACTTTCCTCTGGATAATGAGAAATCTTACCGCCTTCAGCCAGGATCTTTACATTTTGTCTTATGGGAATCTTGATTCTCGCATTTCACAACATGTTAGTCTCTGGAACAAACACATCTGTGTGTGTGTGTATGTGGGGTGGGGGGGTCAAGGACATTTTGGAATGGGGGGTGTAAGTATGTGTAAGTCTCTGTAAAGTATGTCAAAATCCCCTTTATATCAGGTGAGTTATGAACTAAAACTATTATCTATTCTAAGTAAATAATATCTTAGCAGAAATCCCTTCTCCCTCAACATTTATAAAATATTTATCTTCACTCATTTCTTCACTTAGTTGGTATTGCTACTGTTATTCTCCTTAGCCTGTTTATTTTCCCAACCTGAATGTTAAGTGGTTTCACTCAGCTGCCTCGTGGTTGTGACATTGATCTTAAAGAGCTATTTGAGACAGGAAGCCGTAAACATACTTTCATATCCACTCAACATAAACTGTTCTTGTGTTTATTGCAAACAAACAAGCGGAATTTTCTCATGCACCTACAAATCACAAGAGGGCGAGTTAACGTCATAAAGCAATTCATGCACGTATTAAACCGCGAACGTCTGTCACCTTAAGTGCTTCTGTTGTTAGTAACTTGATTTTGCGTTAACTTTTTTTAAAAACATAACTTGGAGGAAGCTGGGCGGCTCAGTTGGGCCACTCTGCTGGGTCACAAACGGACTGCCTCGTGAATCCGCTTTTACAGCAGAGTGGTCGCAGGCCGTAACTACTGTTTCCAAGGTCCTAGAGAGACAAAGAAGTTATAATTACCTTTGAACAATTCTCATTTTAATTACATAATTTTGGGTCTAGGCTCTGCATCGAGGAGGCAGTTTACCCCTCCACCCTGCATCCCTGTAGATCCACCCCTGAGCCATCTAATTTCTGAACAGCGTGATGGTTGGATATCGATATGGTGCTTATGGCTTAATATAATTACCTGAACAGATTAATGTGGCCCTTTTCATTAATCTGGAAATTGTGCTCAAGTACCAGCTTTGTCAATCTCCACAATTCCCCTGATTTTTAGCTAATTAGAACCGTCCATGATATCAAACAAGGAAAAGAGGGTTTGAGGTGTTGCCTTAAGGCTTAATGTACATCTGCAGGTAAAATATTGCCAATAAGCCAAATCTTACAAAGCAATGACACCGTCCTCTGGTCTGTACTAAATTGTGTAAAAGCACATTAATCTTAATGAATACAAACTTTAAACCTTTATAGACTCCGAAGAAAAAAAAGCTCCTACCTGACCTACAACTAAAAATCTTTAGGTGTCCAATTTAGTGTCAAAGCTTTCAATCAAAAGGGTTTATGGGGATTTTTGTTGTTGTTTTACTTGTAAAAATTTTCAGTTTAATATTTATTTATAAAGTTATTAATCAATTTAAACTTATTTGGTTTAAGAATATGAATGACATACGCTTTAAATAAGTAACTGTCCATGAACAGGGTTCTGTTTCCCCTCCCAATATGGCCGCCACGTTGACGTTTCAGTGCAGGTGGGTTATGAAGGTGCAGCCGTTAATATTATCTTTTCAAAAGCATTTGATTACAAGAATATGACTTACATGACATAATATATAATTTATAATAAAATTATGCTCTGTAGGAAAACCCTGAATACTGCAGTTACCATAGTGACGGAGAAGAAAGGTGTCTGTGCAATTGCCTGTTCAAAAATGAACCGTTGAGAAAAAAAAATTAAAAAAAGTTATTTAAAGGGACTGGAGGCAGGTTAGTGTATGTGTTAGAGCCCTGCAGTAAAATCAAATGTTTTCCTGTGACTGAATGCTGAGCAGCGACCGTTAGCATCGACTCGGCTCTGTGTGCTCGGCGGAGGCCTAGTTGGAGGAGCTCAGCGCCAGTTGGAACAAAAAACCTACTATGAAGAAAGTGGACAACCTCCACCAGAACACTGAGAGTCTGCCTTCAGAGGACAAAGTCCGGCTGAAGCAGCTCGGCATCCATCAGGATGCTGGTAGAAACCAGACAACTGGTGAGGAGAAGCTCTGATTTAATGTTAGCTAGCTGTAGCTGTCGTCTCCCAGGGAGCAGATACATGCCCGAAAATTATTACAGCATAACTTCAGTTTATCCACCATAACCGCGAGGATTTAAAAAATGTTTTGTCTATTTAGCATTTGTAAATGATTGAAGGGTGAAATAGAATAAGGTGATTGTAAAAACATGTTTGTTTTTATTAGAAGGTTAACAAGGGAGCAGTCCCAAGCTATGGGATGTCTTGTTAAAGTAGTCTTGAGTGTCTTTCACCTCTTACTAGCAAAATCACTGGTAATGTAAGAAATGTACCAGTTTACTAAAGAAATCAGAAAAAGTCACTTTTATCCCATCCGTTAAGATCTATAAACAGGTTTTTAAAGACCAAAGTTTCTATGTGTCAGTTTTTCTATTCAGACTAGATGTGGTTGTTTTATTCATCTGGTGATGCTGGATTATGGTTGATCTTCTTTTTAACAAACAGGATTCTAGATGTGGTGCTGGATCCCGAAAGTTTAAAGATGAATAATCTATAAGAATGAAATTACGGAAACAGTCAGACATTGAAACAAAGTTTTGTTTAGAGTCCAGGCCGTTTAAAGCAACATCTATTGGGGGAAAATGTTAAAATCTAAATCTAATCTTAAATTCTAATCTTAAAGAAAGTTATATTGAGCTAAGCAGATAGGCTATTTGGTGAGACACATGCTTTTTCTTGCCCCCGCATGTCGGGACAAGATAAATATAATTTGATCTTTAACTGGTTCTAAAGTGATCCACATTATTATTTTTGAAATAAAGATTAGACCGAAATGGAAAAGTAGCATGAAGGTGCCAAGCAATGCACCTTGATAGTAACTGATCAGTTTCATTGTGATTGTGATATTAAAAAGTGGCCAAATGTTAGAATTTTTTTAATTTACTAATGGTTCTTACAGAACTGCTTTAAATATAAGGAAGGCCAATAACAGAGGACATATATTTAAATCAGAAATGTTAGGTAAAACAATGTATAGGTAAACTGCTGCAGGTTTATGGTGGTCTCCGCTCTTTCTGTTCAAATGACTGAAATTAGATGTCAGTGTTGGAGTGTAAGAATGTCAACATGAACACGTGTTCTGACCGTGTGCAGGAGATTCAACATATGCAGCTTTACTACCAGCGGACTACAGTAACTGATGCTAAAAAGCTTGTTTTTAACTGAGTAAATGCAGCCAGATTTTACTGTCTTTACCGTGTGTCTGTCTTATCACAAGGATTAGGAAGAAACTGCCACATCACAGGCAGGTTATAAAACATTGTTTCAACGTCCCGTGGGTTTTAATTGTAGTAAATGCTGTAAAGTGCATCCTGTTGGACATCAAAGAAAGTTTCCATCTTCATCTCTCAGCATAAAATACATTTTTTAAAGCCTTAGGCTAAAGTTTTATGCTTTTGATCAATTATTCACTTTCAGAGGCAGGAAATTATATTTGTGATCTTCAATTTTTACCGGAGCCAAACCTCTAATCTTGAAACCTACTCCAAGGTATCAAAATGGAAAGACTGGTGGAATACTAATTAGTGCTGCAACTAACGACTATTTTGATAGTCCACTAGTCACCGACTACTGAAACGATTAGTCGACTAATCGGATAATTATTCATTTTTTCTTAAATTTTGCATGAAGTTGCTTTAGTTATTTGGCAAATGATAATAAACACAAGAAAGATGGGAACTTCAATGAAATATGCATCTTTTATTCAACTTTCCTGCTGATTCATACAAAAAGTAAATAAAAATGTCCTATCTGAAACCAGTTGGGCTCAGTGCTCAGCCAGTATAGAAGTAAATCCAAAAATAAATAAGTCTCTGTCAATTTTTTAAGGACAGGCAAAGGGGTTTTATGAAAAAATATTATTTTCTGTAAACTAAGCAGCAGCAAAACAGTAAATAAAACAAAGTGAATTTTGTGAGGTACGTTCAGTGGTCAACTGCAAAAAAACTTTACGATTCTCAAGAGTCTGAAATCTGACGGTTTTAACCACTGACTTTGTGGATACAAATTCAAGTTGTAAGCACGGACTCTTGAACTGAGTTATCATCCTTTGAAACCCGGCACCATCGACCACAGAGAGCGGCGTCATATGATAGATCAGCATCTGCAATAATCTGTCAGTGAGGACAGTCGCCTGTTGCGGGGTGCACATCTGCTTCTTTTGTAGAAAGGAGTCCATGGTGGCTCTCTTCGTCGGACAGCATATATTTAATCTAACATATCGATTTTCGATATTTTGATTTTCCATTCTATTATCGATTTTTGTCGACAACGTCGACCTATCGTTGCAGCCCTAATACTAATGTCCATCTGATAGAAATGTCATATTACTTCATCAACATGGGTATTTGAAAAACGCATTTACATGACTTCACAAGGTTGGTGGGTTGTTTTTCATACATACATGAAAACAGAGGAAAACCTAGTGGTGTGGAGGGAAACGTCTTCAAATCAAAGATGCTAGATGATAAAGAACTGGAAAAGCAATCGAAAACAGGAAATCAATATAAAAATAATTATAAAAAAACAAAAAAAAAACAGCAACAGGGTTTTTGAGATTTCAGCAATGAAAGTAAATATTAAAATAAAATGGGGGTAAAAGTGAATGGACAAAAATATAACATTTTTAGAGCAATAAGCAATAAATGAATGTCATATATTGATAAAATGTGACAGCACTAAAAGCAAATTGGTTTTCAACACAAGAGAATGTTTAAATTAACGTCCAAACTAACAATATAGAGATTGTACATTAGTTTGAATGTAAACTCTGTTTATCAGCACAGATTGCTGAATTTGTTCTGTTCTATGGAAGTCCAGAAGTTGGTTTTACAAGCACTAAAATGCACCATAGTAGGTATCTGACCGTGAGAAATAAATTTTGTGCAACAAATGTTATGAACTTTGTGATTATCAAAGACAACATGACTCCCTTTCCCTAGATCAGTAGCTTTGTGTTATTTTTTTTTACCCTTTAGACAGACTGTAATTCACCCTTCATCAAAGAATTAAGGAAACTAGCTCTGTCAGATTTGGTTTAATTTTAACATTAATTTCTAAAAAATATTCTGAGAATCAAATAATTTTGTTCTTCTTCTTGTCACATTAATTTGGACCTGCGGTGTAAATTTTTTTTCTCCCATTTATTCTCATTTTGTCCAATAACTTTAATCCAATTTAGCAATCTACTGTTATGCAAAAAAATCTCATTCTTTATTTAGTACAACATACATTATGTAAAGTCTCAGACATTTATTATGTTTATGTGTTGATTTCAGAAAGTCCGCATCTTTGGGGGAAGAGAAACGAGGTTTCTTGGAGTGTAAATCTGGACCAACACGAACCAATGTCTATATACATAAAGGAGGAAGAGGAGGAACTTTGGATCAGTCAGGAGGGAGACAAGCAACTGGGAGATGAAACTGAATGCACTAAATTTCCAATCAATGTTATCGTGAAGACTGAGGAGGAGGAGGAGGATGGTGAAGAGGAACCGCAGACATCCCAGCTTCATCAGAGCCAAACTATATCCGGAGAAGCAGAACCTCCAACCAGCAGCTCATATAAATGGATAAAAACAGAAACCGATGGAGAGGACTGGGGACGACTTGAACTCATCTGGAAGTCGGATCCAAATAATTTCAAAACAAGCAAACACAGAAGGGCTCCAGACTCTCCTGACAATGAAGCCAGTGAAGATGATGGTAATCACTGTTCTAATAATTGGCAGGGTTCTATGGCGATTACTGAAAATCAATGGAAGGGAAGCCAGTTAGCCAAGTTGGGCATGAACAGTGATGCAGGTAATGCTGCCAAAAAGGCCTTCAGCTGCTCAGAGTGTGGGAAACAGTTTCTGGACGAGCAGTCTCTGAGGAGGCACATGAGACGCAACACAGAAAAAAGCTCTATTGAGTGTTCGGTTATTCAGAAATGCTCCAAAGCGAACCAAAACGCCAATTCAGAGACCAAAGTTCACACGGGCAAGAAAAACTTCAGCTGCGAGATATGCGGCAAATCATTCAGAGATCATTTCAGCCTTACATCCCACATCAGGGTCCACACGGGAGAGCAGCCGTTTGGTTGCGACGTGTGCGGTAAAAGGTTTAAGCACCAGCACGATGTGAAGAAACACATGCGAGTTCACACGGGGGAGATGCCGTTTTGCTGCGAGGTTTGTGGTAAACGGTTCAAGCACCAGCACAACCTGAAGACGCACATGCGAATCCACACGGGGGAGAAGCCGTACGTCTGCGACATTTGTGGGAAAAGGTCCAGGTTTCAGCACAACCTGAAGACGCACATGATAATCCACACAGGAGAGCGACTGTTCGACTGCGATCTTTGCGGGAAGAAGTTCACGTGCAAGAAAAGCCTGAAGGCACACGAGTCTGTGCACACCGGAGAGAAACCGCACAGCTGCGAGATCTGCGGTAAAAGCTACAAGCGGAAAACGCACCTCAGGACACACATGACGTCCCACACTGAGGAGAGGCAGTTTGGCTGTGAAGTTTGCGGGAAGAGGTTTAACCGTAAAACGTACCTTGAGACTCACATGGCAGTCCACACGGGCGAGAAGCCTTACAGCTGCGACTTCTGCGGAAAGAGATTTACCAGGAAAACTCATCTGGATTCACACATTATAGTTCACACGGGAGAAAAACCGTTTGGCTGCGCCGTGTGCGGGCAGGAGTTCACCCAGCAGGGCAGTTTAGACCGACACATGACGTTACACTTGGGGTAGTGGGTGTTTTTGTGAATGCGATGTCAAGGATACTAAGTAACCATCTGTACCTGGGGTTCAATTAAGCACCTTTCCTCTGCTCTGGTCTTATATGTTCCTGTGTTGTCTTCCATGAAGGATTCGGGCTAAGTTAACAAATCATTCATGTGAACAAACTGAGGCGAATCAATTCCTTCACTGATTTGTTCCTTTATCAGTTTAGATGAGGTCTACGCAAGCTTTGATTTACAGAATCTATGATAAAAGCATTTGCTCGTTAAGTGACAAGTGAACTGTGGCTGTGCTTAGGATCAGGAAATGATCCACAGGTGCCACAGCTCGGTATGCGAATACTACAGGAATCTGGATTTTTGCCCTAAATGCTGAGTCTCAAATACGTAGGCCATGCAAAGCAATATAACGTAGTTAGCTTGACACCTGATTGACAGTACAGCTTCTGCGCTGGAGGTGTGCCTTGTCACAGAGTGAATCATGAATTGTGTGATCCTGTGAACGGATCATTTAAATGTACAGAAATAAGCTGCCGTTCCCATCACTAATGTTCTGAGCTCTTGGTTGAAATGAGGCCATACATCAACTTCAAACTAATAAATCTGAACAGTTTATTGAATCTTAACATAAAAGCTATCTAATAGACTTTTTGAAAAAGTGAAGTATTAGGGTAATTAGTTTGAATATTATGTTTACTGGGTATAGTAGGATAGGGGGTCTGTGATGTTACAGATTGCTGAGCAGTAACTTTGCAGTACAGAAATCCATTTAAATGGGTTGATATGTATTAGTTGTTCTTCTAATTCTAACTAATTTGGAGGAATTATGTTTTATACATGTTCTGTATATATTTTGTGAGATTTTCAACTGCCAGCTTGAGTTAGGAGAAAATTAGCCAGCTTCAGGCCTTGGGATCAACTGACTAAGCACTGCTTTGGTTCATGTAAGGATTTTCTGTTGCATGACAATTAAGGATTGGTCAAAAACACTAAATAAATAAATACTTTGTGTAATATTAATTCATACTTGTCATCTTATTGTCTTCAACTACGAATGATGCGTAGGTGATAATATGAATTCCTTTCTTATGGCAGCACCTGTTAGAGGTCAGGAAATGCCAGCAAATATAGGTTATGGTTGTAATAATTTCGCCTCCAACTTACAAAAAAAAATAATAATTACTTTAATTTCAATTATCTAACATTACTTAAAAGTAAAAGTTTCTTGCTATATGCTAATTAAAAATAATAATAATAATATAAACTAAACCTAAAGTGAAAGTACACATTGTTTTATTGAAACTACTGACATAAGATCTGATATGTTTTAATAACCAGTGTTAAAGGTTATACACATATTGCACAGGTTTAAAGCAACACTAAAGAAGTTTCAGTTTTGGTCGATTTTGGCTGAAGGAAGACTGCATTTCCCACGACGACCAGCGCAGAGAGTCGCAAAATCCTGTTCTGCCAGTCACCTGCAGTTGGATTGAAGCACATTTCTGTTTCCAGTGGCTGTGTGAGGGATAAATAACGATTTGGTGATTAATCTAATTGTGGCAAAACAATGTCATGTGATGATGTTAAAAATAAGAAACGGGGGAAGTGATGTATGCTGTAAAGCAGTCAGCACATTTATAGCTGTTTTGTGTGGCATGGTTCCTGCCACCCTCCTCAAAGTTTCTTAGTGCCAATGAAAGCGATACAGACCCCCTCAGGCCATGATAGAGGTGTCATTCAACGAGCTTGTAAGTCGACGTATAATCACAAAAGTTATGAAAATATTTTATGAACGTGGAACAGTTACTTAGTGTTACTTAAAAAAGAATGTTTCAAATCATCACAGGCAAATTACTCAATTTTATGTGTTTATTATTCTGTAACTCTCCCATTTAATATATATTATATTTGTATATATATATATATTTGATGTGGAGTGCTTTTTGTTATTGGAGAACATGGTTTCCAGCATGGCTGACTGACTTTGCCTCTAACAATATGGTGGAAGTGCTGCCGGGTCGAGCTTGACTAGGCAACATAGATATTAATAAGTGATTTAAATTTTCAACCACTGCCGGTCAAATTATTCCTATTTCATCTGCATTTGCACAACCATGATTTCATCCTGCACTACATGCCAATTTGGAACAATCGATACCAGGTTACAGTTAAAAACAAACCATTGTTTGAAAGCTGGATGGATAAATGTATTTGGTCCTTAATTCATTTGACTGTTGAAGGTGGGCGTTCAATAACATATTACATTTTTTTTGTCTTAAATATGTTTTAATTAATCCTAACCTTTATGCCTCCATGATAGCCATTCCCATACCTAGGTTAAATTTAATTAGAGAGATATTTATGAAGTCTACTGAAGTTTCCCCTAATCCCCCACATCTTTTAGTTAGATACTCAAGAGAATTAAAATTCCTAATAAAACTATCAGAAAGATTCTTGATGATATTGTACATCCTTTATCTTTTTGTAACTCTTTTATGAAAAGATAATAAAAGATAATATCCCTGAAGATATAATTTATTTATTGCTAAATACTTAAACCTTCACTTAAATCCAAAAACAAAAGAAATCCATTTCAAGGTTTTAACTGGGCCGTACCCTGCCGGTGAACTACTAAGACAGAGATGTGGTTTTGTGATGGTATTGAAACGTCTGTTCATTTATTATTATTATTTTTTGAATGGATTGGTATCCACGATGGGCTGCACACAAAGACACACATTTTTAAACTGACATTATTTATGGAGCACTAATGGACAATAACCAATGGGACGTCCCGTTAAATGATAGAATCACTTTTGCAAAATTCTACAATCACAAACATAAACATATAAAAAATGTAACCTAGGTTCTATACATTTTATAATGTCATCAAATCCCTTAATATAATGAAACTGAATATGCAGTGAGACTTTGTATTTATTTGATTTTTTGTTTTTTCTTCATGCATGTCTGGGTGAGTGTTTAAAAAGGATGTCCGCCATGTTGTTTGTACATAATTCTGACTACGCGGTTACCTGGCGACGAAGGTTACTATGGCAACACGAGAAGGGAGCAACAAAATAGTCGTCTAAACGGGTGCCTGTATAAAAATCCGAACATTAAAACAATAATCCATTTTAAAAGCGTTTGTTAAGATCGCGTGTGTCGGTGTTTTAGTCGGTCTCCTGCTAAACATCCGCAGGTTCGCGGTTTTGACCGACATGTGAGCGGACGGTGAATCTTTGACCGGGTCGGCGCTGCGCTCGGCGGAGGCCCGAATCTCCCGAGCCTTTTGTGAGGGGGGCAAAAGAAGGACAGCATGAAGGAAGTGGATTATGTTAATAAGACGAGCGACGAAAGCGTGGTTTCAGGGGACGGAGCGCGGATGAAACAACTCGGAGATCAGCCGCAGGACGTTAGCAGAAAGCAGCCCGCCGGTAAGTCGCTGCTGTTCTTATAATCAGGAGCTTTCTGCTGCTAGCTAGCTGTAGCTCCGAGGCTCCAACTAAAACACGAACTATTTGATGTTTCTGCATCAGAAACAATCGCTCCTTCTAGTTATGTCAACATTTGTCTCTCTAACTGGTCTATATGCGACATGTTTTGGATGGATGTAAGTTTGTCATGCTACCGTTAGCTAGCTTTAGCTTTGTGCTCATCTGGTAATAGAACTAAAAAACAACAACAACTCCATATATACACAAATTCCTTTGTTATTAAGCATTTATTAGTTCATGAATCATTTCAGGATTAGTAGTTTTTTTCCTCTTTTTCATGCCTTTATCTCTCGAAAATAATAAAGTTACTAAAGGCTGTGAGAGAGCATTTAGAGGACTAAAAGTAATAAATAAAATAAATCTTATGTCCTTGATGAAACATCAGCCTGAATTTCTAAAATATAGTTATCGTACTTAAAAAGATTAGTTGGCAAACTGATTCAATCAATAATGGTTTTGTTAGACAAAAAGAAAATGAAAAATAAAACAAAAACCTTCAATAATAAGCCTTGGTATATTTTTAGTATTACATCACATCAGACTTTATTTTCAGCCTTGAATTGACTGTAAAAAAAAAAGCTCTGAAAGAACACGCAAATTTTAACTTTAAGCATTGAAACTGAATGTAAAAAAAAGACAATTAAATAGAAAATTAGCCACATTTTTCACGATCTTTTAATTAGGTTGTGAGAAAAAAGAAGAAGTAGGTTCTCGTTTTGGCATCATTTAGACGCCTCTGGAAAGAATTCATTTCCTCAATTTCATCAACGCGTAAAAACCTTTTTGATACCTAAACGTCATATTTTAACATCCATATCTAAAACTAATATATATCTCTGTAAAGTTGAATAAATATTCACATGTGATTGTATGTAGCTAGTCGTCTTTTTCAGAAACTTAGACACAAGTTTGTCAAAAAAAAAGATTTACAACATTCTTAATATTTAGAGGGCAAATCTTTGGTATTACTGGATACAATCTGCTGGGGTTCCTTACATTGGAAACTTTTTCAAATTGATTTGTTATGATGTATCTTTGATTTTAAGTGATTTTCTGTGAAGTGCCTTGAGGCGACACCTGTTGTAAATTGGCGCTATATAAATAAACTGATTCTTGATATTACTGCAGCAGTCACCTTTTTGTTATAATTGATGACCAGCTTGTTGCTCATCTCCAAATGTTTTTGATGACTTTTTTTTATGATGATTGGCTTCAGGCTGGAAAACTTCCTGGCCTCATTGTAGTCTTTATCTTCCTGAACCAATGCTTTAAGTCAGGATTTTGTGCTGGTCCAATCCAAAGTGTGAGTAATAGTTTAAGTCAGAAGAATCATGTTGATTCAAATTAAACGGTTACTCTAAATGTAGTTACTCATAAAGGAGTTTGGCAGAAATGCTACTGCACAGGGAGCCAGAGTCAGGGATGACGCCTTTACTGAGGCCCAGCCAGCGGAGAGGCAAAGAAACTGGAAGAAGCTTCAATTTATTTTTTTATTTTGCTGTGGTAGACAAAGATTAAGCCAAAAACAGTAAAGACATGACAAATTATCCCATTTTCCATTTTGTCCTGCTTCGAATATGGTTAAATTTGATCAGTCGTGTTAAAGTCAGTAAATATTATTAATAATAACTTTTTGTTAAAAAGTTCTTGGGAATTTTCACGTTTGAACAAACGGCTAGTGTATTTCCTAAAACACTGCAAACTTGGAAAAACTAATATGACTAAGAAAACGGGCAGAAACGTCTAAAGACACCTGTGTCATTAACATGTTTATCTATGAATGCCATTAACATGTTGTCTGAATAATTAAAAGAAGGAGCTTTTTTTAACGTTTATCTAAACACCTTAAAGTCAAAAGTTTTAAAGTCCCAGTGTCTCAGGGTGTTCTCTCCTGCGTGGTTTTTAAATCCAAACATTTTCAACTAGTGGTTGAATGCTGACATGGTTGCAAATATGACACAGTCTTTATGGAAATAACTCTGCTGTTGATGGTAATGTACTCATAACTAACACACTAGAATAAACTGTAGGCCTTTAAGAAAGCAGGGGAAGCCTTTCTGGCAAAAGAGATTCTGAGCTGGCCGAAATTTGCATCCCTTCCCGTTTTAAACACCAGACTGCAAGAATTATCAGTCTAATTTGTTGACTTAAATTCTGTCATTTGAAGGCGGTTTGCATTGACCTGCGTCTGGATATGTAATAAACATCATAAAAAATCCTAAATGACAAAAAAAATTTTTTTTAAGTCAATTAAATTATTCTTTTCTTTTTTGGCCATGATGTGGTTATGAATTACCGTAATCTAAAAAACAAAACAAAAAAAAATGCTATTATTTTCAGAGAAATACCATAGCGTCCAGCTTTATGATCGATGAAAGCTGATTGTGAGAACATGTTCTCTCTGTGAGACATTTTAAGGAGACTCCAAGACATTCTGAACATTGTCAGCTTTGAGAACTAGTTTGAAGTTTTTGTTTGAGAACTATTCTGACTTTTATCATAGGTATAGTTGACTTTGACTCACATGACATTACCAAATGAAAGTGTAAACAAAATCAGAAGAGCATTTTATTACGGAGGCAAGTCATGCAAGTAAAAAGCTCACCCTGATGAATCTTCCTCGCGGAAAACAGGATTGTCATAATTATTTAGGTTAGGTTTCTCTGTAAGGTCATTTGGGCTTTGCATTAAGCAAAACAACAAGTGAAAGCACAGAAATAAGTCAGCACTTTATAGGATGATCCTAGCTCTGCATTAGAATCCCCTTTGTTACATTGTATTTATCTGACTAGTAATTTCCTTGTTTTATTCTTACGTAAAATCTATTATCTTGCTGACCTTTGAAGTCATTTTTATCAGCAGTGCTTTAATAGGTAACATAAATAAATTTTTAGTCAGTGTTTTACAGAAATAAGTCTCGTAAATAGTTGGGCGATAGTTAGACAAGCTTAAAAAACCTTTAAAATTGAAAATTGGCTTAACTTTGGCGTAGATTGCCGTCCCAGAAGTTTCCTCTGCTTAGGAGAAACTAAAGCTCAGTCTAAAAGGATTTACAGTAAAATTCTCTTTATTTTCTCATTCTGTCCAAAGATTTTCTAAACTGCTTTGAAGGTACGAATAAAATGCTGAAATGTCACAACATCCTTTTGTTTTTGTGTTCAGACGTCCACCAACGTTCGCTTAATAAAGAGGAGGTTCTTTCGAGCCCCAGTTTGGACGGCCAGGATCCAGAGTGCTCCTTCATAAAGCAGGAAGTGGAGGAAAGTTGGATAAGTCAGGAAGGAGAGGCGACCGATTGTGTCAACTTTCCCTTCAACATCATTGTAAAGAGCGAAGATGATATTGAAGATGAACCAGAGTCGTCACGGTTTTGCGAAAGTCAAACTTTAGACACCAGAGAGGCAGAGCGTCCAACCACCAGCTCCGTTAAATGGATCAAAACCGAAACTGACGGAGACTGTGGACAACTGGAACTTGTCTGGAAGCCCGGTCCAAATCATTTCAAATTGGGTTCAGACAGAAAGGCTGCAGAATCCTCCGAGACCGACGTCAGTGAAGATGCTTATGACTATTGGCAGCAACCTATGACGGAGAAAGAAAGCACGTGGAAGGGAAGCTGTCCAGTTAATCTGAAAGGTCCTGAAACGATGGCCAAACCAGGTTCCCAGACCAAATCCCACACTGGCAAGAAAAACTTCAGCTGTGACGAATGTGGCAAATCATTTAGAGATCAGTTTAGTCTGAAATCTCACATCAGGGTCCACACAGGAGAGCAGCCGTTTGTCTGTGACGTCTGCGGGAAAAGGTTTAAGCACCAGCACGACGTGAAGAAACACATGCGCGTTCACTCGGAGGAGCAGCCGTTCGTTTGCGAGGTCTGTGGTAAGGGATTCAAGCATCAGCACAACCTGAAGACACACATGCGAATCCACACGGGCGAGAAGCCCTATGTCTGTAGCATCTGCGGCAAAACGGCGAGGCATCAGAACAACCTGCGCACGCACATGATAGTCCACGGTGGGGAGCAGCCGTTCAGCTGCGACATCTGTGGCAAAAAGTTCAACCGGCAGACGAACCTGAAGGCGCACAAGGTGGTCCACACTGGGGAGAAACCGCACAGCTGCGAGATCTGCGGCAAAAGCTACAAACGCCGAACCCACCTCAGGGGTCACATGACCACACACAGTGAGGAAAGGCCCTTCGGCTGCGACGTGTGCGGCAAGAGGTTCAACCGCAAGACGTACCTGGACACGCACATGGTGGTCCACACAGGCGAAAAGCCGTACAGCTGCGAGTTCTGCGCTAAACGATTCTCCCGAAAAACCCACCTGGATTCCCACATCGCCGTTCACATGGGAGGGCAGCCGTTTGGTTGTCCCGTCTGCGGCGAGGAATTCCCGCAGCAGAAAAGCTTAGACCGACACATGCCTTTGCACTTCATATAAACGTGTTCGTGCTCAAGTAGGGTTCTACTTTTTAATCCATGCCGGTTGTTGATTTAACCAAATGCACATTGTCGTAATACTAATTAAATATATGATCTGCAAAAAAAACATGAGAAGTTTTCTAGAAACATTAGAACACGAGAACGATAAAACACTAACGTCTGGGTCTCCCAGTGCCATAGAGAGTCGTAACGACCGGAAGAAGAGGGCTAAACAATGAAGCTTAGCTAAGCTAGCTTCTGGGTTGTTTAACTGTGGATGGACTCCAACGTGGATTGTAAGCTGTTTTCAACCAATCAGATGGCCTTTTTTCTGAGCTCAGATAGCGATTGCGTTCCCGCTGCAAGATATTCAGCCTAATGCACCTAATGTTGAACATGACTCTTGTTGACTCCGTTGTGGACAATAACATGGTTTCAGAGGCTGAAACGAGGATATGTTTAGTCCTCAGACTGATTTTTCATTTGACTGATTTTTCGTGCATGTTTGCCAACCGTAAACACTGTAGTCTGCTGCTTTCTCCTCCGTCACGCCATCACAGCTGTCATATAGTCTAAGCCTAATTCACCTGTCACTATACAGCAATATACACTACCTATATGCACATAATAATGTTCATGTATTTGATCCTCAAAGAAAATAAGTCAGTGCTGTAATTAAAAATGTACCTTGGGTGATGTTCACTGTGCAAACAGAATGGGGTTAGCAGGCTCTGGCCATCCCAGTCTGTGCTGCTTTTGTATGTTATCTGTTGTCCAAGTGTGTGTATAAACTGTGG
Organism: Orestias chungarensis; assembly: GCA_032876305.1. Lineage (NCBI taxonomy): Eukaryota > Metazoa > Chordata > Actinopteri > Cyprinodontiformes > Cyprinodontidae > Orestias > Orestias chungarensis. The sequence goes on from JAVLVB010000391.1 coordinate 96,571, forward strand.
GGGAACAAAAATGTAAAAAGAAAGAAATCAAAATTTGTAGTGTAATGCTGAAGTTTTTTTATTGGAAGGAGTGGATTTATGGAGGATTACATGGGGGGGTATGTTATATTATTTTAGTCTCCCACATAGAGAAGTAACATCATCATCCTCACTAATTGGTTGGTATAAATTTCATTTCTAAAAAAAAAAAAAATTGTCCATGACTATTTGTGTTTGTTTTTTTTAGCTTCTCTGTTAGTTTTGTCTGAGTAATAAATGACAACATTAAGTAATGCAGGCAGATTTGGCCGGTGGTTATTCCAGACTGTCATTTGAGTTTCCTAATCTCTAATTAACGCCTCTGAGAAAAGCAAACATGATCACAACATTTTTATGGTATTTATATGCATGCACAGTTCTAACGTCAGCTTCTCTGTTTCTGTTGGCTTGTTAAGAAAAGATGGATTAAGGCAGATCAGCAGTGTATCTATTGGACCAACTCATTAGATTTAGCGCGACCATTTCTGAGATTTTTAACTCTGTACTCTTAATCCATTGAAACACCTAATCTGTTCTTTCACACAAGGAACTCTGACCGGCTGTGAAGCAGTTTTAGTTAAACTTTTTAAAATTATTATTATTCATGTTTATCATCATCAGTATTTTAAAGAATAAAAATGTTTGAACTGTTCATGAAATATTGTCACAACACGTTAAACTTACATTAAAGTGTATTTATTGGAGCCAAAATACCGTTTTTTTGTGATCTGAATGCTAGATCTCACAGGATGCCACCTTTTCTCGGTTCTCGCTTTCTTGAAGTCAGTTTGAACTCGACTACCAGGTTTTACAGATGACGAGAGGCGATCTTGTCTCCACAGACGCTGGTGACCCAACTAACACCCTATTAGCACTTCTTACTTCAAATACTAACAGCTGTGCAAGGATGGAACTTTTTCACTTGCGATAGGATACCGATGTTTTAGTGTTCAGTGTTCCCCCGATACTCATTGCTACTTTGAAAGATTTAAAGAAAGAATTTAAATTGCGATTTTGTTTTTCCTGGCATAGATTGCGGTTTCGATTTCAATCACGATTATTTTCTTTTAATCAAGTTTCATTGACTTCCATTAAGATAATGCAAGCATGACTGCGCCGTACGCTAACATTTTTAGCTTATAGCGCTAGTGCTACAGAGGCAGCGGGTTTTTTTTTTTTAGCACAGAAGAAAAACTTGTAGCACCAGCACAAAATTTCACCAACACCAAAACTAATCCATATAACTTCAACACACTGATAACAGGGTTCCCGCGGGGTCTTAAAACTCTTAAAAGCATTTAATTTAGGAAATTGAAAATAATACCTTAAAAAGACTTGAAAAAGTATTGAATTCTGGTGCCGGCAGCTAGCGAGCAAGAAACTGTCTCTCAACCATGTGATAGGAAGAGGAAAAGCTGCGCATATAGGGAGAGACAAAAAGATAAATGTGCTGGAGGAGGATGCCGCCAAATGCAGAAAAGTAACAGATTTCTTTTTAAGTTTAATGTGCGAACATTTTGTGTTTAAAGTTTAAACACAGTCTGATGTCCAGAGACCCCCAAAGATACTTGAGGCTGCACACATTCAGGCTACATAGAGTAAATATGGAGCCCATATAGGTTTAGCTTGAAATTAAAAAAAGGATTGTCATTTTAAAGTTAATTATTTACAAGCGACTTTATTAATATTATTAATAATAAAAATAATAATTCCCTTTTAAATTATTAACTTGTGCAACAAATGGGAATAATAATAATAATCTTACCATTATCATGTATATGAACACAAGGCCAAATCAGTGAGACATAGATAGTCTAGTGGGTTAGGTGGAGATGTTCCCTCCTAATAAACGGTCTCTTACGAATTATTGTTCAAACATTTTTATTTTATGGTCCACCAAATAAGCTTATAGTGAAACATGACCTGTCAAAATATTGAGCTATTACTTATGGTGCGCACTGTTCTGAGGTGGCATCTGCAGCCCAGAGTTGTTTTAATAAGAGGTTTTTGCACCTCTTTGGCTTGTTGTCTGTGGTCTATGCAGTGATGCTGTGGTGTTGAACTCACTACTGTGCTGCAATGTTACATTATTCTTCCATAAGGCTTTACATAGTTTTCAAATGTATTTGAGAGATAATAAATGACGCTATGAACACATTCTTAAAAAATGTTCTTTAACGGTAGGTCATTGAAATAGTTTTTATAAAAAGGTCTTTTAAAAGACTTGAATTTGACTTGAAGAAACCTGTAGCAACCCTGTGATAAATCTGGGTCATGCAACACAATTGAAATATTTATGCAGAAACATGTTTGTCAGCGTAAATGCAAACAGAATAACATTTTATTTTATTCATATTACTGTAGATGTGCTTTAATACATAGGTGTGAGTACGTGTTGAGGAAATTGTTCAATTTGTGTCACTTTGCAGTTTGTATGCTGTGTCAGTTTTAGAGAAATTCTTGTGTAATATTTTAGTTTGTATGCATATAATGCAATTATCCGTATGTTTGTGTGGGATGTTACACTTCCAGCAAGTCTGTTGGCCGCTGTTTATTAAGATCCTCTCCTGGTTATCTTAGAAGACGACAATCATTTTGCTGCTGCCTAACTGGGGTCAGATTCTTCCAATAGGCCTTCTGTGCTACTAACCATTAGCATCCCCATCTCACGTTCCTTGTGAGTAATCATGTGTCTTGTAAGGCAGCTAACGCAGAGTGCGCATACGATCGCATCAGTGAACTGCCCGGCATGGGAATCAAAACACAAACGCAAGGATGGACACGACCATCTACTTCCTTTAATGCTTTGATCTACTTGCACTCCTCTCGCGACACAAATGTCGCACCGTACAGCCCTGAATGAAAACTGCTGGCAACAGCTTTCAAAATCTGTTTTTCTTTGTTTCTACACCGGCATTGGGCACACATGTGAAATTGTTGAAGAAATTATTGTCAATATTATTGACGAAATTATTGGAGCACAGAGGAAAACCGCAAAATCGCGTTGTCTGAAATTGCGATTTTCGGTTGAAAACGATAGATCGTTCAGCCCTGCCACTTTATTTTAGGAATGTTATTAATCACGTTGGTTCTGCCTGCTGGATACAAGCTGCTAAATAGAAATTTAGACGTGGATTAAAAGCTGAAATAGAAATTTTAGATGCAGCCCGATGCAATCGAATATTTCTTTTTCTGCTGACATCACACCAATATTAGACATCAATATCGCATCGATGTTGGGAAACCCCTAAACAGTATATTTACAAACAAATATGTGTCCCTGTTAGTAAAGGTCAAATTCTTTCAAACATCTTTTTGTCTCCTGGATTCTATTTTAGTCAAAGAAAAACATTCCTTTACAAAATAGTGCAAGAAATTAATTTAGTCTGTCAAACAACAAACAGAAAAAAGATGCTGTTTTTTCTGCGAATCATTTATTATTTAGTTGAATAAACCGTGGAATGAACCAATGCTCGACGTGCTTGATGACACCCTACAGGTTTCCTATTTAAATAAACTCTGGGATTAAGCTGAGGTCTCTCTAAGGTGCACATTTGTTGCGCCAAAAACAAAGAAACTTCTGCTGTGTTTAGGTTCGCGTTCTTGTTAAGTTCACATTTTAAGGCCTTTGTTTCTTCCGCCTCAAAAGGTCTGATTAATTCAAGATTATGTCAAGTCAAGACATGTGAATTGGGCCGACCTTACAGAAGATCTAGTTTGACTAACTTGAAATAATATCACGGTTACAAACATAACATTTTTACAATTCTAAGAAAGCTGGAAAAGTATTCCCTTAAATCAGTGTTTTTCAACCTTTTGTGAGCAATGACCACCAAACAAAAAGTTAAACAAATGATGCTCTATAGTCGCATATATTACATTTATAGTAATTCTTATCAAAGTGTCTTTAATATGAAACAAATAAACATGTATTTTTTATCATATTTTATATCTCTTACTTCAAATAACATTTAACAACTTCAAAAATACTCAACAATTATCCAATTTCACCAAGATAATTTCCACACCTGCACACTGGCTGAAAAACACTGTCTTAAATGACTGGAACAGTTTACATCACTTTGTCCTGTGATCCAGCAGATGGAGCTCCAACATTTAGCTTGTCTTGATGGGTGCCAAACTAATGTGATGAGAAAAAAAAGACCAAAAGGGAATTTGGCCAAATTTGGAGATGTAAAATTAATTATTGCGGATTAGATGGAAGCGTGTTTTTTGGAGCAGCTCCAGCCAAGAACAACAACAACACTCAGCTGATTAATACGCTGCAGGAGATGGAAATTGTTCAACTGAAATCTATTGGGAAAGTGAAATGTCTTGTTCTGATCCAAGCTGGTACTTTCTCTTAGTCCCTTATTTATGTCTAGCCGGTCTGTTGGTTGTCCCGTTGGCCTCTGAAACAGCAATTACTTTCCTTAATCTCTGCCAAACCGTATCCACTATCAAAAACTCTAAATTATAATGTCTTCCTTATGAAAAATGGGTCGTAAAGACATAAATCGAACTACATTTTACGGTTTCTCCTAGAAATATAATACAGAGATTGAATCTCATATAAGGTTCATACATCCGCAATTTGGGATTAGGTGCCTTGCCCAGCAGATAGGTGGCAGCTGGAATTGAATTTAATAATCACCAGATTAGTCTAATGATAGTTTACTAAACTTTTTGTTTTAATTGTTAAAAAAAAAACATAAACAATGGAAATTCTCCTTATTAGGATGCAGTGGATTATTTATCAAAAAGCTATAAAGCTGAACTAATTTGATTAACAAGAAGGCACGGTTTACTTGTTGACATTAATGCCACTTAATGTAGCTTTCGAAGGCCCTAAAAAAATTCTTTACAGTAGGAATCAATGGTGGATCCCTCCAGTCCCATACCGACATTCTGCACATGAATGATTGTGATCGGATACATGGAGTTCTTTTACCTGCTGGTGTTAATATTTCTGCAGTGGAAGATCAGAGACAGTCACATTAGATAAGAAATCCTCTTCCTTTAATTCAGACAGAAACCGTAGCTCATCATCATAAACAGATGGATTAACTGGTGTCTGAACATCGCTGTCGTGCAGGTTCAGTGCGATCACTGACGATCGCTCATCAACACAGATCTATTTCCGTCTCAGCCTTGAATGACACCCCTAACAAGTGTCTGCTCTGTTAGTCATGTTTGGGTCCAGATCGATCGATGCCGCGTGATTAGTCATGCTGCCGATTAGATCTGTAATCAGCAGTGATCTCAGAGCATGCGTGCTTTTTACAGGCACTGCAGGAACCTCTTCAGGAGACAGAGAAAGGTGAGCTGTGTAAGGGGACCGCAGGTCTGATGGAGCCGTGTGTCTGAAAAACGTGAGCCAATGAAGATGCTGCTCCCCATCCATCACATTATCATATCGTCTCCCCCCTCACTCTCCCTCCCTTGGTTACCCTTCGATATCCCTTTCATCAGGGCAGGAATGCAGATTTTCTTGCTGATAGATTGTTGCCCAGATCATGGCAAACCCTGCACCTCTGATTCTCCGCGTTACAAACTTAACCAGATGCCTTTGCTGCAAAAGCACAAGCAATTCCTAATGTATTGGAAATCATTACATCCTTCCATCCGCCTCTACAGACGGACCAGGAGGATGACCTCTGGTCAAATCTACGAACACGTTGGCTATCTATGTCAGCTTTATTTCCGCAGCTTAAACCTTTTTCTGAAAGTTCCTCACAGTTATTGCGACCTATAAACATTACAGTTTGGGAACTCTGCATGTGTCCAGCAGTTTAAAAAGCAGTGATTTCATGAGCAGCATTTACCGAATGAACCATCAACACGATGTTGCAGTTAAAACAAGAGATCGTAGAAAGGCTGCAAGAGTATGGCAGAAAATTGTTAGTTTGGCTCTAGATGACAAGTTCATTTGTTTATATACCTTTTAGTCTAATTCATGCAAAACTAATAAAAGAGGATACCCAATCTGATCTCTGTCAGAACCTTTTTTCCGATTTGAGGTTTGAGCTTCTGATTTATTTATTCATTTATTTATTTTAAGGTGAGATGCGGAGAAAACAGCAGCTCTGCTTTAAATGAAAGGAAAGGTGCAGGGATGCAGTGTGGCTTACATAATGCCTGTCAGATTTGACGTAAGATGAAAGCTGAAAAGAAAGCTCTCTCTTCTCTGCTCAGAACCAATCTCGTCCTCGTCTTTTTGTTTCCACGGAAACGGCAGACATGCAACTCACTGTTTCGGGGGAAGAGGAATAGTAGGTTTTAAAGATGATGAGGAGGAGGAAAGGAAGACGGGAGAATTTAGATCGACCCTCTTGTCCAACGTGTAAATACAAAGATGGAGGGGATCCCATATCTTCTGCATCAAAAGCGCATCCCTTGGTGCATGATTTCTGAGGGAAAGGCTACAGCTTTAAATTGCATTGACAGAAACTAGTAACCTTTGAAAACATGTGTTCAGATTTCCCATCCTATTTTTAGGTCCAGTAGAGATACAAATAAGACAACATATCAGTAGGAATATAAACGTTTGAAGATGGATTTGAAAGTTTAACATTCAGTACAACTTTTAAAAGGTTATGCTGGATTTAAAAAAAAAAAAACATTCAATTGAATGTCACCAGAATAGGAAAGACAGTTTGGTTTAATTTTACAGGAGTTTAGTTTTACCTTCGCTGTCTTTTTCAGAACCAGCTTCAATTAAAGAACTTGCCTTGACTGCGTTGTTTTATGAGTTACTTTAAAGAGAGTTGTGCAGATCTGCTGAGTTCTTTTCACAAACGTATCGGGCCTTGCAGAAGCAAATGGTAGTTAAACCTTTATGAGCAGCAAACTTGGACTGTGGGAATTTAATGTAACACGAATGCATCAGTGTGGAAGGATACGCATACCTTCAATAGATTGGAAACTTTTAAATCTGGTTTGTTTAACGTGTATTTATGTTCGGAATAAAATAACTTTCTTCTCAAGACGAATTGTGTTGCAAATTGGCATTTTGCATTTTAAACTCTTTAGTTTATAATGCAGAAAAATATTTGGTGTTATTTTCTATTTCTTGTGGCCTCTATGCTGTTTCCCCCCATGATTACCTTGTATTCTGCTCCATCCATCTCGTTCTTGACCCTCACCTACTTCCTTGTCTCTGCTAAGAAAAATCCCACAGCATGTTGCTGCCATCACCATGTCTCACTGTAGGGAGATTTTTATTACTTCAATTATGAACATGAAAGATTTGTCTAAAAAGCGACAACATGTCTCATATGCTGAGTTGGGTTTCAATTTGGAATTGGTGTATTTTTCCTGTGATTAAAATCCATCCCCCGTGTGGCTGTGTGTCTTTCAGATGTCGCTCTTTTTTATATACTTGGCAAGCGCTAAAACAAATCTTGCCTTTTAATAATATATAACGCATTACATAACACCCAAAAAGGGTTCAGAGAGAAATAACATAGATACATGACTAATGCTGGATTAGTGTTAAGTGTGTGACAACTCTGTTGCAGAACAATCAGACAGCATGACAAGCCCATGAGATGCACAAGGAAAAGTTCAGTCGATTCGATGCCAAGAATCCAGGCTGTAGTGAAGGGAGGCAGGGGGAGGAAAAGGGAGAGGATGAATGTTGCCGAGTGGGGGAGGGGGCTCCATCCAACATGTATGAACAGCAGGATCATAATCAGGATCGTCCTAAAATGTGTATTTCCCCATTGATACCCAGTTTGTTTTTTCATGTTTATTTCTACATATATATCAGCACATAAAAACTCCAACTGCAGTAAAAAAAAAAAAAGGATGACTCCCTGTTGGAGATTCAGCAGCTTCTTCAGCCTGCAGGTTGGCGGCTGAAAACAACTCTGTGCAGCATTAAAAATAGTATCTTCCTCCACAATTTCTCCCCTCTGTGCTGAATATTTCAGTCAGCTGAAGATGCTCGGGCTGCACAGCCTCCAACACCC
>JAVLVB010000391.1:108421-120077 GCA_032876305.1 Orestias chungarensis
GACACGGCGCAAAAACGCTCCAGAAATCCCATTCGGGCGCATTACAGAGCAAGATGGCGCTCTTGCTGTCAGCACCTTGGACAGCACCAGTCTCGCTTTTCTTTTAACTTTGCTTTGATTTCTGTCAATTTAGACAGTGTCCACATGATAGATCCCTGCAGGTCAGATCACTGTGAGAACTTCCAGGTGAAGCAGTGAGAAGCGAACAGCTGCTGTCAAACAGGACTAATTCCTCCTCATCTTCAGTGGATACACAATCTGAAGCAAGTTACTCAGAAGAGGAGAAGAGGAGAGATTCAGATCTGCGGTGCAGGGAGAGATGCAGCTACGTGCCGCTGAGCCAAGGCGGACCCTCAGCAGCAATGAAGCCCTGATCTCCTGGTTTCCTGCCCCCTGAGTCCCGCGGTGTTTCCTGGTTCTCCGGCTCTGCAGCTCCAGATGGGAAGATGCTGTTGCTCCTGGCCGCTGTGTGTTCCGCGCTCTTCCTCCCCAGCTCTGCCCTCAGCTCACATTTCAACACAGGTGAGCCGCGTCTAATGCCTCAGATTTTAAAAAAATCCTCCCCACTTTTTTTTTTACAGATTGCAAGCGCGCAGTTTTTAGATGGCAGCAGTGATGTAATGCATCTGCCCTGTCGGTTCTGCTGCCTGAGTTCCTGCATGTTCTCCTGTCGGTGTTTGATGGGATTTGTGATAAAAAAAAAAAGTGAGAGGTGAGATTTAGACTGACTCTCAGGTTCAAAGATCTGAGCAGCAGAAAATTTCAGGTGCAGTGTAGGTGAAAGGTGAATGAGGGGTCTGTGGGAAGGAGAGGTAGATGAAGAAGGACTCATCCAATTAGTGATGAGGAAGAGGAGGATCATGGGAGGTGAAGAATGGAGGCAGAATCTGTTGACAAAAGCAGATTTATTACCTTATGATGTAAACTCTGGGGGTAAATTCTAGTGACTAAAAGGCCCAGACACCCCATTTTCACTTTGACATTTCCTGTTTCTGTTTTGTTTTCCCATGTGAAAAGATTCCCAAACCAAACGCTGCTCCTCTTCCACTCGACATATTTTAATGGCTCCACTTTCATAATCTCCGGTAAAACACTGCAGCTTTTTAAAGTCTCAGAGGCAGATGACAAGAACAGAAAAACATTTTTGTGCTTTATTCTGTCGCCCTGAGGAAGAGTGCATTTAAAGATCCTTTCCAGAGGTTCAAGTTTTTGTTTTGTTTTTATTTACAAATGACCATGCACTGAGCATAAGAACACAACCAGGTCTTAAAGTTTGGATGATCAGTTTAGAAATACACACATAAACCATAAGAATCTGAACAAGCACCTGCTGATTAACATAATGCTGGACGGTAGGTGTGTGATATGAATTTAAAGTTTTATCACTATGTCTTGTGGTGTCAATATCGATAAATGTAATGGACAAATTCTTCTTTTGAAAAACATGCCAATTTGAAATAGGCTTCTTCATAACAGCTGTTGCATAATGAAGTGTGATATCTTTTTCTACACTTCACACTTGACTGATTGTGGGAAAAAATAAACTAACATTTTTAAACGTATTGTTGTAGATTCAAATCCCAATTCTTACCATGGCAAGAAATATGTCATGATTAAAATAAACAATATGATAATGGCCACACCTGCTGAATGCTTTTTATATAGATCCCCATTTTACTTTTGTAGCCTCCAGGTCGTTCATGGTCTGTTAAAAAGGTTTGACCCCAACCCTCGTGTGAAGAAGCTAAAGCAAAAATTAATGAGGATTATCTTTAGGACATCACTCATAAGAAATTTATAGTGACTGATGCTTTTTTTTCAGTATCCTGACTATCTAATTTAGTTTTCTGTCTGTTCATACCCCCAGTTGGTCGTGGCAGACGGCTGCTTGTACTGAATATGGTTCTGCTGGAGGTTTCTTCCTCTTAAAGGGGAGTTTTTTCTCTCCACTGTTGCTGCATGCATGCTCAGTATGAGGGATTGCTGTAAAGTCAACGACAACACAAGCCATTGTTTTGGTCTGCTGATTCCAGAGGAGTGAATGCTGCAAGTCAATGACTTTATGCAATCTGCTGGGGTTCCTTAGATTTGAAACTTTTTCAAATGTATTTGTTTATGATGTATCTTTGATTTTAATTGATTTTCTTGTAAAGTGCCTTGAGACGACATCTGTTGTAAATTGGCGCTATATAGATAAACTGATTCTTGATTCTTGCTTTTATCAAATAGTAACAATCAAGCTCAGATATACTTATAGGAGGAAGATATTCTTATATTTCATTATGACTATTAGGAGGCAGGTAGGTTTTACTATTTCGGTTTTCACAAATATGTTGTTATTAAATGATTTTTAACCTTCTCAATGGTAATCGCCAAAGTCATTATTTGCATTATAGTTCTTTATGTTTTCTGAGAAAGTGTTTGTTGTATTTTCCCATTTTGTTATCTTTGGTGATGATGTTGGAAGGTCTCCATGCCCTCACTATAATGTTTAGTTCCCTCCACACATTACTTATACGATTTAAACTGGGATTCTTGCTGGGCCACTCCAAAATGTGAAGTTATTTTATTTATTTTTTCAATAGGAAGAGACAACTTAGATGAGTTAACAAAAACGGTATAAATAATTCTGCGAGTTTTTCTGTTGGGCAATAATTTTTTTACAAAACTTGAAGGAGATGCTGTTGGAAAAGTAGAAACTTTATTATGTCGTTTTTAATGACACAATGACTGGACCTGGGCTTTAAATGGCACCTTGCTCCTCTTCATTAACTGCTTCATGAGCTGTATTATTGCAGAATTGTCCTACATTCCCTGCAGTTCTCCCTGCTGGATAGCTCAATTGGAATGTCACCAGACTGGAAAATCCAAAGGTCATGGGTTCATGACCTTTGTCCAGCCCAGGGCAAAAATACACCACAGCATCCAGTGTGGGTCCTTAGGCAAGACCCTTTGCGCTACTGCCTATCTGGCGCCTGAAAAATGGCTGCCTTGGTGTGGTTTACACCAAAAACAATTTCCTATGGGATCAATAAAGTATATATTATTAATGATCAGCTGCCTTATTTGATGTCATCAGAACCATGTTTTTTAAGAGGGTACATTTGATCTTGTTTAAATAATAGTTTACAATAATGACCTTACAGACCAGGCTGACCATATAAGCAGCTCTAAAAGTAAGCAACTATATCTAAAGTGAGCTTGGTTGACTCAAAGTCTGGCATGTAGGTTTCATTTAATGGGACAGAAATTTGATGCCATTGAGATTTAAAATCAGACCAATAAGCAGTAATTAAACAATAAGCTGCTTGAGCAAAATCAATATGATTCAGATTAACATTGATTTGATCCATTTGTGCTTCAGTTTGTGTAAAGTCAAAGGATGTCCTAATTCCAGATGGAAAGTTTCATCTTACCTGTATTTGTGTTGCGATCAGTCTGTATCTGATGGGGGTGCTCCAGTAACTGCTGTCTCTCGTTCTTGACTCACTCGTCTTGATTTTTGTCAAGGGCTGGGACAAGGCGAGGGGCTGAAGTTTCAGTTTTATCTCATGCTGAATTAACAAAGTAAGGTTCAGTTAATTAAGATCATGTTATCATGTGATCAAGACTTTTCTGTACATGGAGCTATGATGTTGCACTAGACTTCCCTATTATTCTTGTTGGTCCGACGTTGGTTTACAGAAAGGTTTGAGTAAGGAAGGATAAGTAGTTTAGTACAGCTCTGTATTGTTTTGTTTTCAGATGACTCAGAGTCAGTAAAAGAAACTACGTCTGCAGAATGGTGGAACAGTTTCTCTTTCCAAATCTTTGCACATCGAAAGACTGAAAGTTTTGCCCACTGTTCTTTACAAAGCCGCTCAAATCGGTCTAATTGGATGGGGGTTATCTGTAAAGATCGGTTTTTCAACTTTGATGTTTTTTCACAGATTAAATAAACTCTGTATGATCAGGACATCAACATAATCTATCAGAAATAAAACAGAAGAAATAGAAGCTGTGTTGGTGTGTGGCTGAAATCCGTCACGTGCCTGTAACTGAAGGAAGAAACAGAATCTTAACAAAGCCCTGAAATGGGTATGAGATGAATCAGGATAACAGTAAAAAGGTCATCTGAACCAGGGAATATTCTGGACTTGAGGGAAGCATGAGGATGACATCACTGCTTTCTGAGGGGCTTGGTTTATATCTGTGTGATGAGTTTTACTGGCAGAGCTTGCTGGTTTCCCTCAGGTTGTCCATTTTGAAATTTCTCTGTTGACTCCTGGCGGCTCGAACAGCAGCTCACTCTGATTATATCAACCAGGGAATGGGGAGAAGAAGCAGTTTGTATGTTTAAAGGCTCTCTGAACTTTGTTCTTGGGAGTTCAAGCTGAGGAGCTGCAAATGCAAAGAGATGCAGCACTGACAGAATAAGGGGTCTGTGCTGATCTTTGGCCTATAGGTCAGAACATCTCATGTGATGGAAGGTACTAGGTAGAGACGATGGTGATGGTTTGATTGCACAGAATCAGATCTTTACTCCTGGCAAGGTACTGAAGTGAGTATAAATTGGATTTGAGCTGTTTGCAGTGATTGGCCATCCTCAGTAAGCTTCAAGGTGAAAACCTTTAAACCTTAACTACCAGCAAGCAGCCTTCGCTTATATGTAGAGATTAAAGGAGTGCAACTGTCTGATCTATTTTGTGTTGTTTGTTTCTCCAAGACTTTCCAATTTTAAGAAACTCCTACGTTTTATAAATCTGAACTGCTGCTGAATTGATGTGAAGTGGTGATGCACTCACAGACAGCCTCCATGTGTGATTTTAATAATTTAGCCCAATAATCGCCTCTTGATTTGCAACAATGCATGTTTTCGGAGGCAAACAGACTCTGACTCAGCAGTCTCAAAAATTAAACCCCAGCTGCCGCAATCAAGGTGAGTTTCTTTCAGACCTCAGACAAAAATAAACTATTTAATTTAATTCAATAATAATAAAAATATTGCATCCGCCAAGCTCAGCAGGATATTGGAAATAATAACATGTAAAATATACATCTTTCTTTCATATTCATTTTAAAGAAATACAAGTCCAATGTAAAATTACTGGAAGGATGGAGAAACAACAACTGTAAGAAGAAAGTACACCCTCTCTTATTTTTGGACTTTTATTTTTACTCATAAAAGAAACACAAAAAAAACAAACACAAAGCACAGTACAATAAACATTTGATAATTTTCCCTGAGAGATCATCAGTGACAGCTCTACCCTTGACATTTTGTGGATCTGGTTCATACTGGGATGTGTGAACACAATACCAGGATGGAATAACTTAGATTTTCTATAAATATACTAATCATTAAGGTTTTTCCCTGTTGTTTGGTTTCTTTCGCACAGGGAAAACTCTGAGCAGATAAAAAATCCGGTCACAACGAACCACAGGGAATCCATTCATAATTATCATTTCAGGATTCTATTTCAGGCAAAATGATCGGAGAAGTCCTTTGAAGGTGTCCCACAAAGAAACGCGAACCAGACTAGTAATCCTATGGGGTCAGTTTCAGATGAAACCACAATCTTCTGTTGCAAACCAAACGGCACCATTGTGTCCATGTGGGTGGAAGCAAAACTCTGTTTAACACTCAGCTTTCCGTGCAACTGTACAATGGAATAACCAATGGTAGCAGAACACAAACTCATTAATTCACCCCTCTGGATTCAGACTCTGCATGTGTGAATCCAGAGCGAGCAGAAAAGGAGAGCGGAAGAGGCCCACCCGATGAAATAATAATGAGGATAAATCTTTATTGATACTGAAGGGGAGATGTTCTAATGTTTTGTCTGCTGTGTTGAGAACAGAGTCACCTGTGACTCAGCTGAGGAGAGTAGTCAGCAGACCGACGGAAGAAGCTTTGCTGCAGAGATGTTCCACGGCAGACAGGCTGGCTGCTCTCGGTTAATGAAATGAGGGAATAGTGGGAGGCTTTGAAGCTCCTACTGACTGAGACGCAGCTTAAGTGTCAATGTTAATTGAAAATCTTGTGCAGCATGAAGGTTTCGTGAGAATTTTAATCTAACCTGAATCGCCTGTTCACCAGTTTGCTTGACAGCGCTGGGAGGATAGATGGCAGGACTAGACTTACGTTGGCTGTGAGATAACAGGAAGCTTATCATCTTTCACAGTAATCTTTTAAATCCAGACAATCATTGCACTTTGTCTGATGTAACAAATGAGTGTTTGGGTGTTGCTCTGGACTTCCTGTTGAAACGTGACTGCTAACTAAGGTCTATAAATAAACAGTGGAACAAGTTTAGTATGAAACAACTTGGTCTGCATTGATTTTCTGACCTCAACTTAAAAGAACAGCTTTGGTAGGAACTGGAATGGGGAGTTTGAACCATGAGTTTTTGTCTAACATCAGTGTCTGACCTCATAAATGTGATTCAGGAAGAATGGTCGAAAATCCTAGAAACTGATTCCTAAACCTGCTAGAGAGTCTTCCCACAAGAGTTATAGTTGTATTAGCTTCAAATTATGACATTTTATTAAACCCTGTTGAATAGAATAGGAAGTCACTGAAGCTCACATGTTTATATGTAGTATATTATCACACAAAGTATTTCTAAGTGAAAGATCCTCGTAGAGGGAGGACATTATATTAGCCTGCAGCCTCCACCTTCGCCGGTTGCATCTTGACTAATGGGAGAGATGATGGGGTCCGACGGCCGTCACCTGTCCAGATCTCGGCTCCATCCCCAGGCCTGTTTATTCCTCTCTGAATTCCCTGATTAGGCCTGTTAGATCTCTCACTAGGAGTCATGTTTGATCACACACTTTCTTTTGATGTTGACTTAATACATGGCAGCTCTAACGAGGGTTTTATTCCTCGAAGAGAGCCGGGATGGGAGTATGCAGAATAGGACGCATTGGGAGAGTTTAAGGTGTGTTGCAGCTCTGCGGACTACTGGTATAAAAGCCCATCAGTTTTCTGTTAAAAAAAGGTTTTCATATTTCGCTTACCAATTGCCGGATGTTTGAAACCTACTCACAGTTGACCATATAGTTTAGGTAAAATGTTGCAGGAGCTGCATTTTCATTCAGATGGAAAATCACAAAATGGAAACTGTGCATCAGTCTTTACTCTGAACAAACAAAGCTGTGTCCTGTTGTCAGAAGGAGGCTGCTTACAATACAACTTTTTTCATATATATGATTAAAAAAATCACATCTAAACATGAAGTTGTTTATGCCAGGAAGTAAAATGTTTCTTTGAATAAATTTTAAGTGATTAATCAGATCTCAGTGGCCACTAGTTCCTCTCTTAGGGGTCATGTGGATCAGGATCTGATCCCTACTTATTTTAGTTTCACAAGTTTAGAGGCATTCAGAGAAATTCAGTTAAAGCTCCTATCCTTCCTAAAAGAATGGATAAAGTTAAAAAGAGAAAAATATCCACCTATTACTCAACTTTGGAGCTCCAGACTAGCAGCTCCCCAGCTGATGATTAGCAGAGTTATACATGACTGATTGCTTTTTTACACTACTTTATATCGTGAGAAAAGCATCCGACAGCATGATGCACCCTTCATTTTGTTTTACAGTTTCACACTTGTTTTGAGTTTATAAATCTTTTAATGTATCATTTTCTTCCACGTTGTATTTATCTTCCACTTTGTATTAATCTATCTCATAAAATCCAATGAAGTTCGTAGGTGAAATTTGGAAGCTTATAGTGGTGTTAATAATTTAAACAGTGCTTGGGCTGCTGCGTCATGAGCTGGAAATAGTTAAAACTGCGACTGGGGGCATTAGATGGGTTAAATATTCAGAGCAGAAAAATCGGACTTCTCCTATGTTTAAATTAAAAAATTGCACAAACCATGGTGATGGTCCGCTGCTGCAATCTTCAACACAGTGGGGTTCTCTCAGTCTAGCTGAACCTCAAGTCTCCTCTTTGTGATTTTATTCAGTCTCAGCTATTTTTTCATAAAATAAAGCACATCCTTATCATCCTTAACAATGCTAACAATTAGGATATGCTTAGGATATGCTAACAATCCATATCCTAAAAAACGCCTTTGCCTCTTGATAACATCCAGGCTTTGGTTTGTTTTATTGCTTTGAATGTATTGGTAATTATGAGAGAACTGCAGAAGGAACCTCATTTCCTGGGCCCTGTTTGGCCTCTCGACTCAGGCATTAATGACAAATTGATCTGCTGTGAAGTAAAATGCGCTTTGAGAGGCATCCACTTATGGTCTTTGCTCTGTTTCGTCCGTTTGCCTGGCAGAAGCTAATCGCTGGACTAGACGAGTTCAGCTCGGAGCGGCTGACCGCAGAACGCTTGCAGATTCAGTCGATACGTCGGGATGTTGAGCCGCTGTAATCCTACAAATCCTGAACCTTCTCCATCACTTTGTTGTGTGTGATCCTTTTTTTTAAATCGTAGTTGTCCTTTATTATCTGTTTTCAGTCACTGGCAGCCTTAAAAGCTGTCGCTGTGTGAACAGTATTGCATTAGAGGGATTCTTCATCGGCTGGCTGCAGGTTTCAAAGAGCGGCAGCGCAGCAAAGCAAACAAGGGGAATCAGCTCAGCAAATGTAAACAGAATCATTCATTTGGTTTCTTTAAAACCTCCTTCATATTATTTGCTTGTCTGCTAAAACAATCCTGATCTGTTTTGAAATGTAAAGTAATAGTCCAGCTAATTACTTGTGGTTCACCATGGATCCGGAAGACATGGACAACTTGCGAGATAGATTTACAGTACTAGTCTGCTGCACACATGAGACCATTTGCTTGGAACAACACCCACTTTATCCTCTTATCTTCTTTAAGTGTGCCACATTACATTATTTTCACATAAACCTGAAATTTTGCACATATTTCCAGCTCAGTACATCATCTGCTGTCCTCAGTTTCCTCACAGCTGCCTGTTGGTGGTTAAGAAGTTAAACAAGAGGCCCAAAACGTCTTTCCTTCTAGACAACCAGCTGTTCAAAAGTGACATTTCCAATGAACATTTTACATCAATACAAACAAGCCATAATATACTAATTTAATTTCCAGGTTCAGTCAGGACGGAACCATTCAGAAGTCAATGGCTCGTTTCCTTGATGTGATCCTACGAGTCTACAAAATGAGCCACTTTTGTTTTATAGACACCAGTTTGATTGGTTTTGGAAAAAAGATTTTTTTTGGTGTCTTACATGAATTTTTTAAACTTTAATATTTAATAAAAAAAAAAAGAGGTTCAAAGCTCTGGAAGAATGTTTACGACAGGGAAGACAGGGAAGGAAGTGCTGTAAAATGCACACCACACACAGGAAGGTTATAGTCCTTCATGCAGTTGTCCCCAGTTTGTTTCCTGACCATGGACCATTTTGTGCAGGCCTTCCTCTTTTTTTGCTGTCCATCTACTGTTGAATAAAGTCCAATAGAGCCACAGAAACCCTATAAATAAACCCCCAATAAACAAATAAATCAACAAACAATCACAATGTATTGCAACTGTTAACATTCCTCTCACAGTTTGAGCTAAAAAAAAGACAATCTGTTAATTTTTTAAGTGTTTTAATAGTTGCTCTTAAACTCTTATTCCTTGACTTTTATGGATAATCTTTCCCATTTTTAAGATCAACCAATCTATTAGTTTGGTTTAGATAGCATGTTCTCTTTTTGCTGCATAAGTATACTAATTTAAAAAACCACAACAGAGAGCTCAGCAGCCCATTAGTCAGTAGTCATCTCTGTTATAGTTTAATGCTGAAGGTCCACCGCATAATTTCTAAAAAAAAACTATTGTTGTCAAAGGAAAACCAGCAGAACAACTGAGCTATGTCTAAAAAAACTATGTAAGATGAGGGAAAAGGGAAAAGCCGCTTAACCGTCATTATACCAAGTTCAACCACTTTTTTTCTTTTTTGATATCAAGCGACTTGAGGAACACATTTGGGTTTGTTTACAAATCTCAAATGTTGTCTGCCTTCACCTAAATATTACAGAGGTTAAAAAGGCTTTTGACTCCTTTCATAACAGACTCATACCACTTTTTATTGCATCTGAAGATGTCCACGTTGACACATGTTCGCTCCGCGTGGCTCTAACCCCACCGACCGCCCACGCAAACCGACACATTCATCAGTAGAAAATAACACATCACCATCCTCCATCAGCCCGTCCCCGTGGCAACGCTTCTCACACCATTAAAGAACACTTTCAGCAAAGGCCTGAGGGAGAGGATGACAGATTTCTTTTTAATGTGCTCTATTGTAATTCCAACGTGAGGTGCAAATGCTGCACGTGAAGCCAAGGAACCAGCAGCACCAGCTGGATGTTGGGATGAACGAACGCTGTGGACCGAGCCCATTATTCCCTGCATGCTTTAAACACCCCTAAATCGTTATGCTGTCGTCATTGGGATTGTGTGTTGGAATAAAGCCTTAAAAAGTGAATATCTGGGTCGTTGGTGTGGGGCTGCATGTCTAAGAGCTAGTATCTTTGTCTAAAAAAAAAGTTTGCTTCACTTTCGAGTCTCAGAAGATCCCGCTCCAGCTTTTGATCATATGAACTCATGCAATATTCAGAACATCAGTTGGTTCAGTCAGAGAGTTGATTCAGATGCTGCTGGAGCTGCGGCCACAATCTCCCAGTTGAGTCATCTTAGATTTATTTAAAAGATGAGCCCCCATACACATCCTCAGGATGCCCTTTACTTTTCCTAAAATAAATAACCATATGCTTTAATCCTTTGTAATAACACAACTGAACTATTTAGTAACGAGGATGTGTTTTATTGTTGTTGCTTCTTATCAAAGAAACAAGCTAGATTTTACTGAGTTTCTAAAACCAACGTGTGCCAAAGCAGTCTGTATTCCTTAATGCTGTATTTTATTCACCTGTGGTGCTGGAAGTGATTAGAACACAATGATTCGATGATTCAGAGAAGTGAGCAAACATATTGTCCCTCCAGTATGACATTACTTCCCAGACTCCCACCGTCTCAGACGCAGTTGTGCAGGGTTGTAGCCTCAGCATGAAGGTAATGTGACCAGTTTCACTGAAGATTCACTTAAGAAACTAAGCCATGGCAGGGTGTGTGTTCCCCCTTGTGGTGAATACTTCAACATCAAAATAAGAAACCTCCACAACCTCCTTCAGAGGTTTTATGTATCCTCAAAACACGCCTTGCCTTCAGTCAAGAGAAATACAGGGACAATTATTAACAATCAAATAAAAATTGGAGACACAGCTACACGGGAAAAACTGGACTTAATCAAGAATCAAGAATCAGTTTATTTATATAGCGACAATTTACAACAGATGTCGTCTCAAGGCACTTTACAAGAAAATCAATTAAAATCAAAGATACATCATAAACAAAGCAATTTGAAAAAGTTTCCAATCTAAGGAACCCCAGCAGATTGCATCGAGTCATTGACTTGCAGCATTCACTCCTCTGGAATCAGTAGACCGAAACAATGGCTTGTGTTGTCGTTGACTTTACAGCAATCCCTCATACTGAGCATGCATGTAGCGACAGTGGAGAGGAAAAACTCCCCTTTAACAGGAAGAAACCTCCAGCAGAACCAGGCTCAGTACAAGCAGCCATCTGCCACGACCGACTGGGGGTTTGAAAAGACAGAAAACTAAATTAGAAGCACAGGATACTGA
>JAVLVB010000391.1:120177-188782 GCA_032876305.1 Orestias chungarensis
CATCTCAGCCCATGTTCTCATCCAAGAAGCTGTCTCAGCTAACAGAACGCCAGCCCAGGTGTGGTTACTATGGAGAGAAGAACACTAAGAGAAAACAAAAGGTTAACAAGGTTGAAATAACGGTAACTAAGTAGATTGGACAAAGGAAGAAAGTAGCAGAGAGAGAAGTGGTCAGATTGTCCTCCAGCAGTCTAAGCCTGTAGCAGCAGAACTATTGAAAAACTTAAATAACCTAACCCTATAGAGTGAGACATGAAGAAGGTAGAGCAAAGGAGAACCGTCTGTCAAGACTGAGTTCATTCCCAACCGGATTAGACTGTCTTCTCTACCTCTTCCTAACTATAAACTTTACCAAACAGGAAGGTTTTAAGCCTAGATTTGAAACTAGACAGGGTGTCTGCCTCACGGACCAAAGCTGGAAGCTGGTTCCACAGGAGAGAAGCCTGATAACTAAAAGATCTGCCTCCCATTTTGCTTTTAGAGATTCTAGGAACCACCAGTAAACTTGCAGTCTGAGAGCAAAGTGCTCTGTTAGGGACATAAGGAGTAATCGGATCTCTGATATACGATGGAGCTTTATTAGTGAGGGTTTTATATTTCAAAAGAAGAATCTTAAAATCCATTCTAAGTTTGACAGGGAGCCAATGAAGGGAAGTTAAAATTGGGGAGATATGATCTCTCTTTTTAAGTTTCATCAGAACTCTTGCTGCAGCATTTTGGACCAACTGTAGACTTTTAATTGCATTTTGTGAACTTCCTGCTAATAAAGAGTTACAATAGTCCTGCCTTGAAGTAACAAACGCATGGACTAGTTTTTCAGCATCTGTCCTAGAGAGAATATTTCTATTTTTTGCTATATTCCTAAGGTGAAAGAATGAGATCTTACAGAACTGTTTTATATGGGACTTGAAAGATATTTCCTGATCAAAAATAACACCAAGGTTCTTTTCATTTTCACCAGATGCCAACCTGATTCTATCCAGGTCAAGTGGCTGACTAAGCAATTTCTTAACTTAATGTTGTCAAGATTACAAAAAGGCATGCTCATCCAAACAAAATTGTCAAATAATAGAACAATAATGACCAGTAACTACTGCACGCTTTTTGCATATAGTGGTCAGCCTTCATAGTTTCTTCCATTTATGCATTTTATCAGACGCTCTTACCCTAAGCTACTTAAAATGCAGACACAGCATTATGTTTAGCATCAACCAGTCAATATGCTACGTAGAACGAAATCACTAGTCTGGCTCTGTTGGAGGCAATGGTAGTGACCGTGTAGAAGTAGAGGGAAACACAGAAAGACTAGCAGAGGGAGGGTACAGGGTAAGTTTTAGGGTAGGAGAGCTGGTGCTTCAGAGAGGTGGACGCCCATGTTCTTCTAACAACTAGAGTTTGGACGATCTTAAGCACTGTTGGCACCGATAGGAGAAAAGCCATTAATGGCCGTAGTGACTAAATTGTTACATAAGCCTTTGGAAGAGTATTCAAGTAGGTAGGAGTCTTATCTTTAAGAACTTTGTGAGTTAATGGTCAAGGTGGGAGATAACCATATAATCCACTGGTCGCTGGGTGGCCTGCTGGGTTAGATATGGTCGGATCATTCTTATGTTCAGTGATGTGATCAACAAACAGAGGAAACGTGATGTTTAAAGGTCATCTGGGTGTCATTAATGACACCAAAGTTTCTAGCTGCCTTTGAGATAGAGAGTTTAAACATGGATGCTGTGGTGTATTGTGGTGTAGAGAGAGTCAGTTCGAGTTAATGGACTTTTATCACTTTTGAGACGTCAGAGAGACAGCCTGAGATATGAGCTGAGACCGTGTGAACGTCATGTGGGAACAAAGGATTTCTGATTATCATTGCAACCTCTTGAGATAGATTTGATTTCTTCTCAATCCATTTTTGCTTTAAGTTTCCCAAACGATGGTCCCGCTCAAGTCCTTGAACATATGTCCTCATTAAAACACTGAAACCAGTAATTATCCCTAGCAGTGTTCCACAGCCATGAACGCTGTCCCAGTTCAGGCACTGGTTATGTAAGAGAACCATGAAGTCTTCATGTGAACATAAAAGGAAGCAACTTTAGGCACATGTTGTTCAGCACGAGTCTGCATGGGGGAGATATTTACCCTACAATTCAGGCACAATGTGCACCAATCCCTACACGATCACCTCAACAGATCCCAGTCACAGAAAGCTTTCTGGTCCATTATGCCTTTATCGCCGTTCCAAACAGGAAGAACTAAATTCAGTCACTTTTTTGTTGCTAAAAGCTCTTCAGATACACACATTTCCCAGGCATAGATCCGCTTCACACTTAGCCACACACTGAAATCATGAAGCCTCATATACTAAAAGAGTCACCATGGTAACCAGGGATTTGAAATGAGCACAGCGCAGGAGGGGGTGCCACTTTAGATGGCGTCCGCTCCTTGTGATCGCGCATAATGAAGGTGGAAGTGTACCAGAAACGTGGCCAGCTACTCTCATTAATGGTTAGAAAGGACGGCGCGGGCCGGGAAGAGCTGTTTCGCACTCTCTCTTCTCTGTTTAGGGGGGAAAAAAACACTGGATTGGTTAAAAGCTGCTTTTATGCAAACGCTCAGGAATAACGGCGTCTAACATGAACGTTTTTCAGTGGGCCGTGGACGTGCACGAGTCTTTTAATTTCTGTGTTAATGATTGTAACGACCGACGGCGGGCTGGAGGCTAATTGGCTTTTGCTTTTCATCAAGGGTCATTTTGCAGACAGGAGCGGCATCATCAGCAGGTCATGCTGCTGATTAATCTTTCAATCGCCTTTATTGTTTGGAAGGCCAACCCTAATACGAATAATAATTAGATCCCAATTTCACAAGTTCCACCAACATTTTTTTAAAACTTAGTTAAAGGCTATTGAATAAATATCAAGACAATATAATTGTTCTTTATGTTTTTTTTAGGGCTGGGAAGCACATCCCTTTATTCAAACTACAAAAATCAACAACATGACAGACAGTCACAGATATTCATATACAGTCTTGTATTTATGCTTATTCGTTTGACAGCTTGAGGTAATGCTATAGGAGGAAATAAGAGTACCTGGAGAAAACCTGTATATGCAGAATGCTTACCAATGGTAAATGTTAACTAACTTACTGATGTGTGGTCCAATACAAACCTTTTAAAACACTGTTTTAAAAGGTGATAACATGAAATGATATTGAAATGCATGTAAATGTCTGACTTTATGGAACGTAATTTAAAAAATATTCTTGCTTGAAGCTGTTAAGCATGAAATAGAGGAGACATCAATCTCAAATGAATGAAGAGCAAGAGATGCAGGATTATCTTACAGTCCATTTAGAAAGCAGCAGTTTTAGAAATGGCAACCAAGCTATGTGTTCTCATGTATCCAGCAGCACACTTTCAGTGAAGTTCCTCAACATATATGGGCCAATACCATCAGTCTTACGGAGACAGAAAAACAAAGAGTTAAACTTTCACATAATGTCAGCATTAACAACTGTTTACCAGTCAATAATGTTCTACACTCTGTCAACCAATTGAACCTGCTGTCTCCACCACCTCCCCTCCTGTAAAAAAGCCGCATTCGACTTGGGTTCCCTTTTCAGGTGCAAAACAAAACGGCTGCCACACACTTGCATGGCAACAACCTAAGATTTTAACCGGACAATTAAAGTGGTCAGAATGAATCCCACAACACTCAGAAACGTATAGAAACAGGGTAGATAGATAATAATGCTTCCTAAACATGCCTTTCATTAGTTTTGTACTTGGCTAAAAAATATACATATTAGAAAAATGTTGTTTCGCTTGATGTCAGATGGTGTCTTTTTGCATGATGCATGGAAATATTTAGTGCCAACTCTAAATTTGATACAGGTTTTGTTTTTCTAAACACAACATGAAAAAATTCAGCTTTTTAAAAAAAGATAAAGAGCAGACGCCGAGGTCTGATGGCTCAGAAGAAGAAAGTTTTCTACTGATGTGGAGAAGGTGCTTGGTGACCTACAGCACTTATTGGAAGGTGGAAGGTGGAGAAGGTCACTCTCAGGGTGAGATAAGACCGGGAATGTTTTCAGAGCGCATTTCTAAAGAGTGTCGGCCAGGGTGACAGCCGCTGATTTTTCTCTCAGTTGTCTTTTTTTTTTACTTTCTGAAGAGTCCTCTCTTCTCAAGCCGAACATCCAGCCGATCATTCGCACACACTCATAAAATGTCATGTGTCGAAATGCTTTCAGTGGGAAATGAATAAAAGCAGCAGAGAAGCACCATCCATGTCTAAAAACAGATTAAGACTCAACACTGTTCTTAATTTATTACAGACCACTTGCTGATTATAGTAACTAGCTGAATGTTAGATCAGGTCTAATTTATCTTCAAAATTTATCCTCAAAATGAAATTGACATATAATGAACAAAATAGTTGCTGAAAAACAAAAACAAGAGCCAGGTCATTTCTGATTCCCACATATGAGCAACAGCCAATACAGCATAGCTTTATGTAAAGCTTTGTTAGAAAAAAGTTGAAGAGTTGAATACTTTACACTGAGCTGTTAGGTAAAATTCTCTTGTTATCCTCTGAAATGGTCCTGATCAGTGTTAACCCAGATTTTTAGAGGTTTCTTTGGGTTTTTGGCTGCTGCCCAATGATTGTTTCAAGTGTTAACAGCTTGACATGGGAGTCTCTAACCTTTGATCTCCTGATAAACAATGTGAGATAAATGTGTGAAGTAATGTACATAATACATGCATAAGAGTCAGAAATTACAATTACCAAGGTATCTGATGAATGACGTTTGGACTTTATATGGAGTTAATTGACAGCCCTTTAAATTAGAGAAATGTTTAAGCTTCAGGACATGTTTTTATTGATTAAAAGTTTTGAAATAAAAGTTTTGTAAGAAATATTTAACACCCAGAAGAAGAAGTCCTAGGCTTATCTTCTTCCTACAGTTTTGCTCAAACAATCAAAAGGGTTTATCTTTTGCATTAACACATGTTTGTAACCTCTGAGCTGCAGCGTCTGCAGTGTTACACTATTTTTTATATTACATCCCTGTAACTGACAATGAAGAGTATGTGCTTCAATTGCTTGAAGTATGTTATGCAACATGAATCTCAGATGTGATACATCTTAGCGTGTGCAATGGGAGCCAGCAGCAATAAAGGGATTTTATTCTGAGCAAGCTGACTCTAAAGGTTCAGCAACAGTCTGAGGGTGAAGAGTGAAAACAGGGAGGAGAAGGATGACGAAAAGGGTCAAAGAGCGAAGCATAGAAAAGTAAATGCAACCAGCTCCTCCATCTGATCTTTCATGGTATGTATTTTCCACTTTATTAAGTTTTATCAGGTGAGATGATTCATCCAGATACAACCTCAAAAAGCAGGAAGGCTTTTTTCCACTTCATCCTGCCAGGTGTAAACCTGGTAGGATGGTATCCAGGTTTACACCTGGCAGGATGCCAGGTGCCCCATCTTGCATGTTTCCCCACTCTGCCTTGCACAGTTGTTTCACGCTTTTTCTTGTTCCTTCGCTTTAATGCGATCTACATGTGCACATCAATGGCCCTGCACCTACAAGCCCTTGTTGTGTTTTCACGCTTCGCCGCACTGACACACGAGCCACAAGCTTCAGAAAACCACAACCCCCCGCGTGTGTGTGTGTGCATCTACACGGACGTGATAAATGTCAAGCTTTCTCTGCAAACACACACTGAATGAAATTCCCTGGTTGACATCTTGACAATTACTCTGTTCAGCGAAGCTGCTCGCCGAATAATACGAGATCCAAAAGAGGATTAGCATACACTGCCTCCAACTAAGACAAATATGATGATGCCACGTACTAATACTCATTTGAAAGGTGATCCATTCAAATTTTGTAGGGGATTTTGGGGACAATCACCTGCATTATCCCACATGATTTAGGTAATTTGTATCTAACAATAATTGAAGGACTTCAGTGGATACACTGTGCCATTAGAGTCTAAATATCATTACAGATCTGCAAATGTTTGAATCTTTAAAAACATTTACAATAACTGTTCTCAAAGGGTTTACAAAGAAAGATACACTCAATACACCATTATAGGATTTTATGAACCAGGACATATTTAAAATGATCTGGTCTTTGCCAGGTTCTAAAATGATTTAAATTTAACTTTACGTTAGACACTTACTCAGTGGGTATATGGGGAGTGTGGTCATGTTGTAACACACCAGTACTGTACAAACCATCATGTCGTCAGCATATTGTAACACTTTTTGGTTTAAACTAAGGGAAATGATACTGGCCTCAGATTTGAGCCTCGAGAAATGCATTTGATTTTTATTTATTCATATTTTGTGAGTGATGCAACTTCATCCAGGAGTTATAAATCAGATAAAAACCAAACATTCAGTTATTCCTACATATCAATCAAAAGTTTTATGATCAACAGCATTGGAAACAGCACTAAGATCCTTTAAAACCCATATAGATTCCTATCCACTGCTTATAAGGTGTAGCTCATTTGAAACCTCAAAATCTGACAAAAAATAATTTAGATTTTTGTTGGAATCACAAAGCAGAGGGATGGAAATTTTAGGAAATTTAAATATTGTGAAAGACAGTTAGGAAGAGATTAAGGATAGTCTGGTCCAACGCTAGACTCTGTGTGTTGAATAAACAAAAAACAACCAAAATGATCCTGAGCTGAATAATGGGTCAAAGATGTGACTCAGGTAGAGGGGAAAGGGATGCTGGATTAATTTCTGCCTAGCAGCATGTAAGACAGGATGATCCTGGGACACATGATCCTGTCCTATGTTTGGGTCTGAGAATCCTAGCTTCCTGTTTAGTTTGGTCCTGTTTAGTGGGCCGCCGGATGCAACATACAGGGATGGCCCTCCTCCCACATGGACTACTAATGCTCAACATTATTAAGCGCTGCGTCCACACTGCACTTGTTAAAGAGCAGCAGGATGAGAAGGGCTTAAAAGCCTTCAAAATGCTCAACAAGACAAAGCAAAAGTGGAAAAGAGAAAAGTAGAAAAGGTAAAGCTAAGATTGCATCACTTTGGGGAATTTATTGGAAACTGGCAAAGCAGGAGTCATTAAAATTAAACAATTACTTTTATTTCAATGTTGTTTTTGAATGCTCAATTTTATGTTCAGGAGTTTTTTTTTGTTTGTTTGTCTGTTTTTTTCTTTTTAAATTTACACCCTAAATAAAAGAAGAATGGTTTACATTTTATACTTACGCATACAGGCAAATTAATTATCATCGAATGCAAAATAATTATGCAGTTTTGAAAAACCTGATTTATGAGTTTCTACAGTTGTCATAAAGGTATTAATTTTGCTGAAGACTCAGGACACTATTAGTTTTGGATGAGAGATGAGAAGTGGCTACTCTTACAATCACTCAAACATATGCAAGGTCATTTTTGCTTCGGTTTCTATTTTTTACAAATTTAAGGCAAAGATATGTTTACTTGCCGGACGTACCAGCACAGGCAGGTCGGGATCCAAAAGAAATAAATAATAAAACATTTAAATATTGCAAAAGATTGCAAAGAAAATATTATACTTTTGTGGCTTTTATTGTTCAGAGACTCTGATGTTCTGTGGTAAACATGCCTCCTGGTGCGCTTCATAAAAACATTTCATCTATGTCTTTTCCTCCTGGCTGTACAGCTTTGAGTGACAGGAAACTGGGTTTTCTGTCCGTTGTCAGACATCGGTTGTTTTTCTTCTTTCCTGGCTCAGCCTCTCTGAGCATCAGGAGGGCATTTGAATGAGTCTCGACTGGATTGCAGGGCAGATGTCGCCATAGAAACCAGCCAAATTTTTTCCCTGCCCTCCGTGAGTCAGTTGTCGCAGCAGCTGTTCGCAAACATTTGGTTTTGTTTACGTTCAGATTTGCTGGCCACACATTCAACACGCCTTTGTTTGTTTGTCCAGAGAACCTAACATGATGTGAGTGTTACTGTTGTAACTCTGAGCAACCACATTCAGCAGATCGCCTCGCTTTTTGACCTCTGACACGACATCTGAGTCAGATCATCAGCCTGGTCCGCTTGTTTGCCCCAAACGAGCCTGATTAAGCACCTCCAGCTCCCCCTCTGCCCATCTGTTTCCCCTCCTGTCGCCATCATATTCTGCATCTGTGTGATTTCTTTGGGGATGATGACTCCTCTCGTTGTCGGTCCGGCCCTGGTCAAGGAAACAAAGTGTGGTGTCAGCAGCATCGGGGCTGTGGAGGGTGGAGAGGGGTGCGCTGATTTTTCTGGCCTCTGCCAGCGTTTGTGACGTTGTGTCTGTGTTGGATGTGAGAGGTGACGCTTTTTCCCTGTCATTGCTTTGGCCCACAGATACACTCATGCAGATATCGCTGGCAGGAGCTTGTACTGATTATATCTGTTCCTCATCTACTGTTTTTAACCTTCACAACAGAACCTGATTTTATTTCTCTTTGTATTCAGGAGGGTTTTTTTCAATTGAAAGTGATAAAGCTGGAATTCTCTAGCAGTAAATCTCTTTCAGGGCCCTCACAGCTGCTTTCTGCTCAACCAACTAAGGATAACAACCAAGGTGTGTTTGCATTGCTTGTCTGTTGAGGGTAGATTGACCGAATCCTGCAGGATTTGGTCAATCTAATACATACATTTTGACTCACATTATTTTTATCAACACCAATCTACCGTGTGTATATATATATATATATATATATATATATATATATATATATATATATATATATATATATATAATTTTTTTTTTTAAGGAATTGATTAAAACTATACAGTGCTGCTTGAAAGTTTGTGAACCACCCAAACATGGTCATTGTTTTCTAAAGAGAAATTATAATAATCATGTGAAAAGAACATCCAAATCTCAAATTGTAAAGCAGACCTTCCAAATAAGGGACACAAAAAAAAAAAGATAAATGTTTCAATATTTATTCAACAAAAGTATTGTATCTGTCAAAAAGATATGCCAAGTGCAAATGTATGTGAACTATTTCAGTTAGTACCTTATTGCACCTCCTTTTGCAGCCATTACTTCAACTAAATGTCTTCTGTAACCACAAACGAGTGTCTCACATCTGCTTTTGGGGATTTTTGTCCACTCCTCCTTGCAGAACTCTGCCAGTTGAGTGAGGTTGGACATCTGGCATGTACTGCCCGTTTCAGATCTTGCCACAGCATTTCTATGGGATTTACATCTGGACTTTGACTGGGCCAATTCAGAGTGCAAATCTTCATTCTCTTAAGTCATTCTTTGGTACTTTTGCTGGAATGCTTTGGGTCGTTGTCTTGTTGCATAATCCATTTCCGTCCCAGCTTCAACTCCCTGAATGATGGCAGGAGATTCTGGTCAAGAATTTGATGATAGTCCTGGGAATTGATGGTTCCCTGTAATATATGGAGTCGTCCAGGTCCAGAGGCAGAAAAACAGGTCCAGACTTTCACATTTCCACCACCATGCTTCACTGTTGGGAGGAGGTTCCTCTCTTTAAATGCAGTATTTACTTTTCTCCAACATGGCGCATGTGTTTGTGGCCAAATAATTCAACTTTGGATCTGTTCCAGAGAATGGACTTCCAGAAAGCCTCTGGTTTGTCCAAGTGCTCTCTGGCAAAGTTGAAACGGGCGGCTTTGATCTTTCTTGAGAGCAGAGGCTTTTGTTCTAACAACTGTTCCATGAATGCCATGTCTATTGATATTTCGCCTGATTGTAGAAGCATGTACATTTATCCCAGACGCTGACAGAGAGGTCTGCAACTCTCTGGAAGTGATGCGTGGGTTGGCCTTTACCTGCATTATTATTTTTCTGGTGCTTCTTTGTGTAAGTTTTGAAGGCCGTCAACTTCTGGGCAGAATTGCGGTGATGCCTAGTGCCCTCCATTTGTAAATGGTTGGTCTCACAGTGGATGGATGAAGCTGGAATCTTTTGGAGATGGTCTTATAGCTTTCCCCAGACTGATGGGCTGTCACCACCTTCTTCCTGATGTCCTCAGATGTCTCCTTTCCTCTCTCTATTGTTGATCTGGTCTTTATGCCTTGACACAACAGTGGTTTGGTTGGTTTCCTCTCCCTTTTAACCAGTGCACCTTCAAACTTTTCCCAAGGATGTCTCATTTGATTGATCTGCTTAATTGATTACTCGAGCACTCACATGTGTTTCACCTGAGTCTTTTACTTGATTGTCGTTACCAGTGCAGCTGTGGTTCATTTACTTTTTCAGATGCTCTGATTCCATGTTTCATTTATTCTGCTTGCAATTCACACATTTCCCTCAAAACCAGCAGATGGAATTGATGAACATAAACCTGACATTTCATTTACAATGCCTGGTCATGAGAAAATAAGAAAATCATGGTTTAAAAAAAGAAAATTCTAAACAGCTCAACCAGTTCACAAACCTTCAAGCAGCACTGTAGGAGGTATGGGGGTCAATCTTAGGTAATGGTGTAAAGGCTGTAAAAGCTTTTAAAAAAAAGGCACGTTATCTAAAAATTAAATTTTGTTACCAAATAATTTATTGGCAGGAGATTCGGTTGATGTAGGGTGTTGTTGGGCTAAAACAAAGGTTTTGTGCATCAGGTTTATGCCTTTTCTTTAAATAGTCCCTTTAGAGGTGTTGCAAAGATTATCTTTATCCATCTTAAATCCATCCATCCGTTATCTAACGTGTTTATCCTCGTGGGGTTGCAGGGGTCTGCTGGTGAATATCTCCAGCTTGCAACGGGTGAGAGGCAGGGGTACACCCTGGACAGGTCGCCAGTCCATCACAGGGGCAGCACAGAGACATACAGGACAAACAACCACTCATACACACATTACGACAATTTAGCGTCCCCAATCAGCCTAACAGTCATGTTTTTGGACTGTGGGAGGAAGCCGGAGTACCTGGAGAGAACCCAGGCATGCACAGGGAGAACATGCAAACTCCAGGCAAAAAGACCCAACGTGGAATTGAACCCAGAGAACTTCTTGCTGATCGGCTACCCACTACGCCACTGTGCAGCCTAACTTAAATCAATATCTTAATAAACTTAATATTGTGAATGGGCAAAATGATGATGTTAAGATAGTCAAGGCTAAGAGGTTATGAAGTTCCAAAATTAGTGGTACCACCTGGGAAAATTATTAATTCTGTAACTGTATCTTTTTTATGTTGGCTGGCTTGTCCTTTTGCGATTTAAGTTTTGGAGGTGACCACTGAAGTGTTCCTCTGCAAATCCAAATTAACCGTCCAGATCTGTGATTCTGACTAAAGCATTTAGCAAAACAAAAATTTATAATTATCCAATTATAACCTGGTTCTTATAATCCTAACAAGAGAGATTATTTTGTCTTTTCACATAAACATCAGGCCTTTACCTAAATGTATTGTTTTTTTGTTGATAGTTCACGGCTCGTATCAACCTCAGGATCTGATTATGACTAGTGTTTATGTGCACTTGTTGCTGGATTGTGTTTTTGACTTGACTTTTTCTTTTAAGTGAATAAAACTTTTGATGGAACTGCCAGGAAACCACTCGCAAGAAGTGAAATTAATTCTTGAACTGCGCAGCATAGAAATGTGGTAATGATGCATTTGATTCTTGTCCTGTCTGATCACCTGGTATTTTTGAGAAGTGAATGTCTCTGCAGCCAGAATATGACCTTATTGTTTCACTTCTAATCTTTTGTTTCGTTGTATATTGTAAATTGTATGAGCAGTAAGTCTAGTAAACCTATGGGATACATTTTGTGCCACTAGGAATTGAAATTAAATTTTTTATATCTGAATGTGAATCCTTCATTTTGAACCTGAATTGATAATTTTGAATAATTGCTTTTAAAATCTGAATCTGAATAGACTAATCTGAAATTGAATCTGTTGGTTTGAATGTGTATGAAAATAAAATCAAAACTGCATTTAATTTTATTGAAAAATTCAGCTCCTTATTCATTCTAATTTTTCAGTTTCACTTCTCTGCATTCAGATTCAGTTTTTCAATAAAACATTTTTTGCCACATTTTGTGCCTGGCGTCGGGCAAAACTAGTCGAATGCAGATGGCAACAATTCGCGTTCACATTTTCTTTACCTGGAGGAAACATCTGCTGGAGGGATGTTTAGTGGCCAGCGGCCCAACGCTCAAATAAATTAAATTAAGCACCACATTTATGACAAGAAGCGTCATGTATGTCTTCATGTAAGTCAGGGCAGCTGCCGCTGCAGGATCACTTTTTAGCACGACACCGGACAACCTCTTCCTGGTTCTGGGCCAACCAGGCGAGGGACAAGGGGTTAAACGATGACACGAATCCAATTAAAGCCTTCGGTCTAGCTGCAAAGCCTCGCTTCTTAATGCCGACTTCGGCATCTTCCCGCTAAGTTTATCCACCTGCTGCTCAAACTAGCATAATTTGTGGCGCTACTATATATGTTGTGAACGCCCTGGAAGATGACGTTGGCTATTGAAGGTAGATGAGGCGTCATGAAGCGTTTCGACACAGCAAAACTGTATTGATACTGTGTCACTGAATACTGAGACCTGCTAGTCATTAAAAATCACTACAGGAAACGTAGATTGACTGATTTGATGAACCAGTGTAAACAATAACATTTAACTCATTGTATGTTATTGTATATTATATATTGTATTTCATATCTTAAGTTACACAAAAAAAAAAAAATACATATATATATAAATATATGTAAATAAATATAGTCTGTTACGCTTTTTTTTTCCGACTACGTGTCAATTTCAGCCGAATTTAGATTCAGATAGATCAAGTAGAAACGGAAAAGAACCGGATAAAAGAACGAAATGAAAACAATTCCCATATTTTCCGATGTAAGATCAAAATGGTCCCACACTGCTGAAATCTTTTGTTTGCCTTGAGGCTCCATAGTTGACGCTGTACCAAAAAAGATCAAGAATTTGTTTTGGCAAATGCATCCAGTTGACAGATTCGCTTCCTTATAAACACAGTTGATGCCTCAGTGTCATTTCGAAACAGTTGCTGTATCGGTCACGTGACTTGCTGAAATCAATACGCGCACCAACACGGTTTGGGTCTGTGGGCTTAATACATGTAGTGTTGCCAGACCCGTCACTAACGTTAGTTAATCAGTGATGGAGAAAGGTCAGGGAGGCTTTGCTATGAACCAGTTATGGTTGGACATGTGTTTCAATAGGTTAACTCAAAAACCGCCAATCTGACTTCAAACCAGCCCAAATTATCTCCACCCGTCCAAAACAATTTTTACCCTCAAATCAAAATGAAAACCGCCCAATCTGGCAACACTGACGTAAACATGAATTGTTGTCATCTGCGTTTGACTAGTTTTGCCCGACACCAAGCCCCGGATGTGTGGCACAAAAAATGTAATTGAAAAACTGAATCTGAATGGAGAGAAGTGAAACTGAAAAGTGAGATTGAATTAAGGAGCTGAAATTTTCAATAAAATTAAACACAGTTGTAGCGCTTTCTTGTATCTAAGGCTAGACTTAGCGCTCTGGGTTCTATTTATTTATTGATACACCCCAAGAAACGGGTTTCACTTAATTTCCAGTGAACCAACTGCTTATGTCTGACCCATAACCTTATAACAGGTAAAGCATTTATTTACCAAACTTTAGAATAACATTTAACATAGACCACATATACCATCACCCTCAATATATTCACCAGCAGACCTTATGTTTAGCTGAATGCTTAAAAAACAAAAAACAGGTTTTATACTCTTGTGGGTTCTCAGCCCTTCAATAAGAAAAACCAAAAATACAAATAAAAATACAACAGCGTGTCAAGCACCTGGTTTATAAACAGGGACGTTCCCTTTCTTTTCAATGCTTATCAAGTTCTAAATAAAATTATTTTAAACACTCCCAAACATATGAGTCCTTTAGTCTTAACACAATAACAGAAAATAATTGACTGTTTTTACTTAGTGGGCCCACCAAAAAAATAAAACAAATGGAAGCCGGCAATATAATTAAACCCCCGTTGCAGGCCTGATATTGACGCCACTCACCACTGCTCCTCAATCCACAGTGAGGGGTTTATATAAGGTCCTGATGACTCATCTCTCCAGATAACCGTTAGTTAATCCCGCCCCCCAGTCAATCATAATCCAGGAAAAAGTATAATTACCCAATAAGAATTGACTTTATGCAGAACAACCAAAAAAACATATACACAGCACTCTAGTCCTTCACACCTAGTGTTGAGATGCACTTTACATACAAACTACCCAATATAGTTTGTTCTTAAAGTGACACAACACAATATTTTAATAGTTTTTACTTCAATTTTTTATTTTATTTTTAATGAACTCTTGCCCATTTTAAATTCCTAACAAATGACTTGAAAATTATTATATCTTATTTTAAGATATTAAGTTGCATACATTAAATTTGTTATTTTTCAAAACAACCATAACATAAATATATTCCTGGGAACCCAGGGGGTTACACAGTTTTGATTTTATTGTCATACACATTCCAACCAACAGATTCAATTTCATATTAGTCTATTCAGATTCAGATTTTAAAAGCAATTATTCACAATGATCAATTCAGGTTCAAAATGAATGATTCACATTCAGATATAAAAAATTCAATTTCAATTCCTAGTGGCAGAAAATTTATCCCATACAAACTCCTTCTCCATCGTTTACGTCATGTTTTTTCGTCCCAATGGCTCTCATTTAATATGATGAAACCTTTATAGACTTTTATAAAAAGCTGATCGTCGTCATATTTAATAATAATCTTGTCATTAAGCTGGACACAGTATTGTTTTCTTTTATCTGGATCCCATAGAAGAGAAGATGCCCAACCACTCTTTGCTGAAGCCGTTTGTTGTTTCTTTATTTCAACACCTAAAAAAATAATTAAAATAAACAATTAGATTCCATTCCCTAAAAGAAAATGTAAGAACAAGATTATTTTGTTAAATAATACTAATGAATCTACATTTTGCTAATGTAAAACATGTCACTGTTTCTGTGGCAGAAGGTCAGATGGACTCCAGGTTTGTGGGGTTTAGATTTACTGGCTGTTATTTAGTTGTTTATGTATAATACTAAGATATGACATATAATTGAAAACATCAATAGATTCAAAAATATTTATTGTCATAACCCGAAACATTTACATGTTTGTGTTACGAAATCTGATTTCAGATCCTGGAATAAGCAAAATAAATACCTGTCAAGGTGTGATGTTCTCCAGGATAATATATATCCAAGCTTTTCACAATTAAAATATGTGAGGTTTGAATCCGTGTATGGACACAAGTCCGACACATTATATCATGTATTTATTACTGTGTAAGTTATGATCCTTGTTTAACGCTGTAATTGTCTCCTGGATCTTATTAAAATGGAGAGCAGTTAAAGAGGGATTAAAGCTAACCTGTCGTCTGTAAATCATATCCCAGCTTTCCTGACAGCCTGTTTGGTTCTCCCTCACTCCCCCCGGAAACACGACTGTTCCCTCGGTGACGTGTGATGGACAGGTGAAGCCATCACATGCGCCGCAATCCCACAGAGACGGTGCCCAAGTATTTTTCTTGGGATTCAACATGATTCTTAAGGGTTTGGCATAAGTAAAAGATTGGGTCCGGAGAAATGTTCTTGTTGCTGTATCTGCTCTAATACATCTATATTATTTATCTAGAACACAAAAACAAGGCAGTAATATCCAGCAGTGCGTGGCGCTGAGAGAGGTTCAGCTGTTCTCATTTTGAAGTATGAGAGGAAGAGGCTGACCTTTAGACAATAGTGTGAGTGTGCATCTTGACTAAAATGCTTTTTTGTTTTCTTTGCAGTTTTGTCTCATTGCCCTCCTGTTAGAATCAGCAGAAAGCGTAACTGTAATGGTTTTTGAATCTAAAGACACGTTTGATGTTTTTATCAGCTTCCCGATGCTGATCACGTTGCATCGCATGTCCAGCCAGCATTTGAGATGGATCTTTTGGCTCGTTTTGGCTTCTTTAATCCCAAATTTGGATTTCTCTGGATTCATTCCAGCCTTCAAACATTTTCCCTTTTCTCTTCACTGAAGTGCCGCTGCATAAAGGATGATGTGGCATCGAAAGAGTTCAGCTGATCCAGATGGACATTGGGGATTTAACGGTCGCCCTGTTGTTCCTGTTAGCTATGATCTGAAAGCGTAACACACTAACCTCTCTTCAGTGTCTGTGACAGCCCCGGTCAAACCAGTATAGTTGATCAGACACTGACATACGACTGTATGTTCCACTGAAAAGATCTTTGCTGTTGCTTGTCTGTGGGTCGAAAAACCCAGAAGTGTTGGCGCTAACTATTAGGTTTCATCATCTCTTACTTTCAGATTGCATTTAGACTTCATTTTTATTGTCAGGTCTTCTGCTGAATGCTTCAAACCTGGGTCTTTGTTTTAGTTTTAGATTGTTTTAAAAAGTAAGAGAAAAGAAACATTTAGTTCATAAAAGTGCAATCCACTTACTGCAGACAGCAACACAATCCTCTTCATGCGTTTCTGTTCATCCAAAAGAGCCTCCATTCAAGACAAGTCTGACATGTCCAGAGACCAAAAGCTAAAGATATTGTTAGAAAGAAAAACAAGAGATATTTGACCTGGGTTGAAAACTAACATTCTCCCATCATCACTGAAACTATCCGTCTCATGTCGTGAATGTGTGTCAGATATTTTTAATGATACACGTTTGAAAGAGTTGAGGAGCCATGCAGCATTTGTACGTCTTTACGTTTTCATCACTTAAGCTACAAAGCATCAGCAACAGAAGGATACACCCACAGGAGAAACTGACTCAGAGAAATCTGAGACTTGAATTGTGTATGTATTGTCCAAGCAAGCGCTGTGCCCATTTCACCTGGCAGATGTGACAAGATGGTATTTTCGCCCTGAAAACAAACTTCACCGTCAGTATTTGGATTTCACACTCACCAGAGCTCACGGGCTGGAATTTTGATTTGATGAAGCATTTCATAAATCTGGATCCTGGTTTCAGTCACATACAACATCAGTTGGTCGCGGCAGACGGCTGCTTGTACTGAGCCAGGTTCTGCTGGAGGTTTCTTCCTGTTAAAGGGGAGTTTTTCCTCTCCACTGTCGCTACATGCATGCTCAGCATGAGGGATTGCTGTAAAGTCAACAACAACACAAGCCATTGTTTCTGTCTGCTGATTTCAGAGGAGTGAAAGCTGCAAGTCAATGACTCGATGCAATCTGCTGGGGTTCCTTAGATTGGAAACTTTTTCAAATTGATTTGTTTAGGATGTATCTTTGATTTTAATTGAATAAGTAAACTGATTCTTGATTCTTGATTCTCATCAGACTGCAGAAATCCCACTCACTGTTTTCCCTTCTCCTCCTGCTTTAGCACAACAAACCCATGAGGTCGTCAGATTGCGTTAGTGTTGACTCCTTGCTTTGGAAAGAGAAGCAGCAGCAGCTCCGAGTGCTGAGAGGATCCTCCTGGCGGGAGTTTCTGTACAGCACTCTGCTCTTTGAGGCTTTGTTGAATTGCATCTCATTTATTTCCACGTATTTATTATTTAGTCCTCAACATGTGCACCAGCCTTCTTCCACGGGAGACAAAAAAAATGGCCCCCACCTTTGCGAGGCTAGAAGGGTTGCAGTGTTTATGCAGCCGGTGCAGGGACGGCAGAAATCTCCTGAAACTCCCTGCTTCTTCTGGGCTTTCTGTGTGTGAATGCAGCGTAATGAAGATCCCCTCTTGCACACACACTTGTCTCGTTGGATTTATTCCCATAAAGCTAATAAGAGAGTGAATCTTCTCAGTTTCGTTTGAATCAGCAGTCGGGCAGCATAAATTTTAAACAGCTGCAGGGGAGAAGACGGTGGAGAGACATTGGATGCCGGGCTATTTGACCATTGATGACTGTCTGGGTTGCATCAGGCCTCTGAGCTGTTCAGGTGCATCACATCAGGGCTCCAGTTCCTAACGTCAATTGTCCTTCTTTCCTCTCCTCATAATAAAAACTGCTGTTGTCAGCTTTCTGCTGAATCTGTTTACCTCACCTTTGTGACTTTTTTCATCTGAGTAAAAGAGGCCTTGAATTTATGTGCCTAATATTTCCTGTAGAAAAAATCATGTGATTTACAGAATGTGTAAAATTTAGTGACATCAAGTGACACAAATTTAAAATTGCTAATCTATCTCGAGATTGAAGCTTTGAGAAATTTATATCAGAAAGGACATCATGCATGTGTGAAACAATAGTGACCTTTTATCTTTTTTTACCTCCCCTAAGATTGTTTTCAGATAAGAAAAAAGGAAAACTAATAATTACAAAGAAATAAATGATAATAAATTGTTAGGTGTAGTATATTGTCTTGTAGCTCCATTCATCTTCCCACCAACTTTTTCCTGACTTGTTTTCATGGGTCTTCATGATTATGCTTTTTTTTCATTGACGTTGTCCAATAAACCTAAGAAGTCTTTCCAGAGAAGGAACAGCTGTACTGGCATTAAATTTCATAATCTGTTCACTAACCAGGGGAGTTCTGAAGCCATTGGATGTACTCCAATATATTAAGTGAATTACTCTTGAGGTTTTGTAACTAAAATATTGTAAATGTCTTGCATCATTCTGCTCTTGCATCATGCACTTCTTTGTGTTGGCCTATAATGTAAAACACATAGATTCTTTTTCTGGGCTTTGTGTTGTTGTATTTCTGTTAAAAATGCTTCACTTGTCTCAGTATTTGTCCAGAAATCGATGCACCAACAGGATTTTAAAGCATAGCCAACGTAGATGCTTCTTTAAATATTAATAGTATAGCCACGGTTAGACTGTGTGTTTTCTGCTGCCGGGTGAGCTGGAAAGCATGGGAGTTTTACATAAACTGCAACTTGGTAAGAATATCCTTGGCTCTCTGTGATTGTCCCCCTGACTAATGAGTAATTAAATCTGAATGGCCTTATGTAGCATCTCAGGGCCCTGGCTGTTCCCTCTTCCTCCCATGGGGCCCCACGTGGTTTCACTAAAGGAAGATGCTTTTATCGACAAACATCCAAATAAAAATGTAGCGCTAAATACAATGAGCTTGGCATTTTTGTTTTTGGTTAAAACGAACGTGTTACTGTCAGGACTGTTTTGTTTCTTCACTACTATCATTTCCCTTTACTCTGCCTTGTGCCAAGGAGACTCTTTGAAAACAGCGTTCTCTTTCCAATTAACCTAAAAGCTTGAATGCTGAAAATTTATGAGAGGAAGTTGCAGCAGCTTGCAGAGGATCAGCATCATGTGTGTGTTTGTGTGTGTGTGTGTGCGACTAGATGGCACTGTCGTTGACAGAATCGATGTGAGAGATTTACAGCTGAAGGCAATCCTGCTTGGCTTCCTGTTTCCATGGTAACCATTTGCTTTTTTAGCAGCCGTGGGGAAGTTATAATAATAAAATTACGCTAATACTGTGAACAGTGTTGTTGGTGAGATTTGACATGATGCCCTGAAGCCCTCCTTAAATGTAAGTCTGTTACTTCATGGTTGCACCCATAAGTACACAAAAGCAGAGTAAATAGAGATACAGTCCAAGAGAAAACAGCTCACAGAGAGAGCCAATGAGATTCTTTAAATACATTAAACTTTTATGTTGTTTACCCCTACATCTCACTTTGATTTAACTCCTGGAACCACCACCAATGATGCATGTAAGACATACTGAAGCGCTGCACTTCGTGCTCACATGCAAATGAAACGCTGCACATCCACAACGTTCTGCCAATGGATAGATATTCTTTAAAATTGCATTTGCAAAAAGCCAAGAGTCCTTTTTAGGACATTTTTTGGTGTTAAGATAGCAGAAATGTTTGAAAAACGTAAAGTACACAACGCTGGGACTAAAGTCTTATGTGTAACATACAGACAATTTGTGAAATCATTTGTTAAACACATAATATATGATTACACCTTTAGGTATTACACATAAGGTACATTCAGGATAACAAATCAAGACATACTGTATTTTTTTTATACATATATGTTTTATTAAAACCAAAAAATACACATGGTTTTCAGACCTACGACCGTATGCGGTTGTTGCCTGATAAGTTTGAGTTGCGAAAGATCAAGTAAGCCCATTGGTTTCAGTTTCACATTATTGAACTTTTGTGTCTGTGTGCTCCTTATTTGGTTGTGGGGAGACATGTTGACCTAGTGAATGTTCAAACACACAGGTTAAGGTGACCAGCATGCTTTTGGACTGCTGTAGGAGGCCAAAGCACCAAGATAGATTCCACACAAGCACATAGAAAACACGCCAACTCTATTCAGAAAGGCCACCCAAACACAGGACATTCTTCCTGCACAGTGAAAATACAGACATCTTTCTGCCTTTATTCCCTACCAGTGTTACCGTATCTCTGCTTCGTGTGCAACACTGTACTGTCAGAATTGTTAGAATCTTTATGCAAAAGCCTGTAAGACTTTAGTTTGAAGATTTTAGCTCTGACAAATGTGTGAATATTCAGTCCAAGCGTGTTTCTGGGTCACTGCAGTGTTGCACTGATGCAAAAATATTCCTGAACTTCATCCTCCAGCTCATAAATTCCTAATGTATTTAGTCTCAACATTATTTGGATAAATCGCTTTTGGTCGCTTGAAAAAAGCTTAAATGGAAAAGCGCGTTGGAACAGAAGAGTTGCTGCCTGTGTTATGTTTTTTTTCACTTTATTGTTCACTAGGTGAAGCTGCAGGACGATATTGTCTACAATTATTTTATATCTAGCAACAGCATGACTCTAGACCTATAAGCAAATATGCATATTAATCTCCAGCAAAAACTTTATCGGGTCATCATGCGGTCGAGTTTAACAGCTGACATTGTGTCCTGGTCTGTGTTTCCTGCAGATGGCGCTCCTCTGAGCGAGCTCTCCTGGTCGTCCTCCCTGGCTGTGGTGGCCATCTCCTTCTCTGGTCTCTTCACCTTCGTCTTCCTCATGCTGGCCTGCCTCTGCTGCAAGAAGGGCAAAATGGGCTTCAAGGTCAGTCAAATTATGACCTTTAACAAAGCAAACAAACGAAGAATAAGAATCAATCAATGAAATTTATAATTATTTCAAAAAAGAGAAAAGATGAAAATAAGAAGGAACCCAGAGCAGCTTTAGAGTCATAATAACAATAAAGTTTCTCTGGAGTCTATATCTGGAGCTATATTCACTCTTACCCGTCCCTTGAGTGTCCCTGAAAGTGACTGGACAGAGACATACGCTGCATCTTTTCCATCAGAACATTTTGAGTTGTTTCTGCAGATGGGAAGCAGAAAGAACAGCAAACAAAGCGGCGGGAGCCCTGCAGCGCTGCATGACCGTCTTGTGGCTGTAA
The DNA here is from genome assembly GCA_032876305.1 of Orestias chungarensis. Classification (NCBI taxonomy): domain Eukaryota; kingdom Metazoa; phylum Chordata; class Actinopteri; order Cyprinodontiformes; family Cyprinodontidae; genus Orestias; species Orestias chungarensis. The sequence goes on from JAVLVB010000391.1 coordinate 141,532, forward strand.
CACAAATAAAATGGGTCACAGGACTGAATAATAATAATAAAAAAATCTTTTCCTCTCTTTTTTTTCTTTTTTTTTTGCACAGTTCACCTGTAAGATAAAACTTATCTCTGATAAACAACCTTTACCTAAATCTTAAATATAAGCTTCTTTCTTTTAACATCGGAGTGTTCAAGGATTTGTCCCTATATAAGCCAGAAGAAATATGTGTTAAGTTCAGGCTCCTGTTGGGTCAGAACAGAACTTCTGAAGATCCCAGCATGAGAATGAAAAAGGTTTCTTTCTTTTTTTTTTTAACAATCTACAAAAGTATTTGTTTCTCCGCATCTTTAATGCGGCTCATTAGACGCCTGAGTGTTTCTCCAAAACAAGCCTATCTGCTGGGATTTAGCAGAAGAACATGAATCCCCCCCCAACCCCCTTATCCCCCCCCCACTTAGTTTGTTTCACAAAATAGCTTTGGCACAGTTCTCTTTGGTTTAGAAAATATTTATTTATTTATACGGTGTTAAACACAAAAGATAAAGTCTCACAAATGATTTTGCTGGAAGAGTCTGAGAGATGAAAGATTGGGTTAATAATCAGGAGCTTTCGCCTCTGGGTACATTTTCAGACCTTTTTTTTCCACGTTTCGTCGTTCATATCAGGTTTGTCTGACAAAACATGAATTCTCTGTCATCATCTTTGGTCTTGCTGTTTTTTTTAAATTCAGCTGCTTTGATTTGGATTCAGTCTTTACATTTGCATCAGCTTGTTTTTCTAATACGGAATATCTGGCTGGCTACTCTTTCAAAAATACTGCTAGGAGGACAAAAGGAAACTAAAACTACAGATTCAGATTACTACATACTGCAGCATCTAAGTAAAAAAAAAAAAAGAAACAAAATTTAAACCAATTCGATTCTAAAGCCGAATCAGCTATATCATTAGTTTATTTTTATTTTTATTATAGGTGATTTTTTTAAATAAATCCTCTCCTGTATACTATTTCTATATTCTGCTAAACATCAAGAATCATGAAAGAGTTAACAAACAAGGTTCTTTAAGAGTGTTTTCTGATCAGGCCTGTAAGATTAAACTTACTTCCATCCAGAAACTCTTTTGCAGTGATTAAATTAACTCTCTTTTTGCCTTTCAATCAGCTGCAAACACACTAAAATACACAGTTAAAATTTTCAAACATTTTACTGGAGAGGTTGTTGATGTGTCTGTTTACACCTGGTCTAAAAAACCTAAACTAACATGTAAAAGCAGTTTTAAACTCTAGTTAATCTAACATATGCTGTTTTGGGTCCTGGGAGGTAACAAGAGGAGCTCGAGATATAACTATATGAAGACTAAAAACCTGCAGTTTCCATCCCAAAAAACACCAAATGGGATTTAAATCCAGGACCTTATAATGAATCCACCCCCCTGCAAACAGGTCACCCTTTATGCAGGTTGTTTTAAACAATCTGTATAACAGTCTTTTTACATTTAAGTGGGACTTTTTACTTTTCTTACACACGAATGCTGACTTTCTCAAAGTAAGTGAGATGCTCTGCTCTGCATGAAACCTAAAGCGTAAGGGTTTGGCTGTTTGCTGCTCATTCACGTGCTGCTAAAGATCATAACAAGGAAATCATCACCCAGTCGTATCCTTGATCTCTCTCCATACTGGCTGAAGTCAGCTTTCCAGTCCATGAATGGGATGCTGCACTGCTTTCATGAACATTAACAAAGCCTTCGTAAAGTAGGTGATTTATTTAGTAAATTAGGAAATTTAAACATCAATATGCAATAAGGAAATAGCAGTTTTAGTATTATTAAAAATTTGTCTTCAACAAATGTCTACTTCTAGTACAAAACTGTAGTTTTAGACATTGTGCATTCCTTTTGTTCAAGAATCAAGAATCAGTTTATTTATATAGCGTCAATTTACAACAGATGTCGTCTCAAGGCACTTTACAAGAAAATCAATTAAAATCTAAGATACATCATAAACAAATCAGTTTGAAAAAGTTTCCAATCTAAGGAACCCCAGCAGATTCATGGAGTCATTGACTTGCAGCATTCACTCCTCTGGAATCAGCAGACCAAAACAATGGCTTGTGTTGTTGTTGACTTTACATCAATCCCTTATACTGAGCATGCATGTAGCGACAGTGGAGAGGAAAAACTCCCCTTTAACCTCCAGCAGAACCAGGCTCAGTGCAAGCAGCCGTCTGCCACAACCGACTGGGGGTTTGAAGAGACAGAAAATTAAAATAGATGCAGAGGAAACTGAAGAAAAGAGTTTATAGCAGCAGTTGTAGAGCATCACTGAAAGCATCTCAGCCCATGTTCTCATCCAAGAAGCTGTCTCAGCTAACAGAACGCCAGCCCAGGTGTGGAAACTATGGAGAGAAGAACACTAAGAGAAAAGAAAAGGTTAACAAGGTTGAAATAACGGTAACTAAAGCAGATTGGACAAAGGAAGAAAGTTCTTCCAAGCAATGAATATTGTCTTATTAGATAGGTAAAACAGTAACTGCCATTATTCACCTGGCAGACTAGAAGCCAACACCAAGAATTACTTCACTCCTAAGCTTAAAAAAAACAAACAAACAACCCAAAAAAAACTTTGACCATTCTTGGATGTTTTGAAGTTTAGAAAAAAAGCTGAAGAACCTTTTTTATAAAACTAAAGGAGAAACATGTTTCATGTTTCATTACAGACGTTTCTGCTGCTTCTCCCTTTGACTTGATGGTGATTGAAGTAATCATCTACTCAGTCGGCCGAAACCTGACGGCTGTGTTCTGGGTGTGGTGAGGGTAGGTTATGGGAAGAGGGAGGTACGGGAGGGTGTGACGAAGGGCATTCTCATGAGCTCACAGTGCATCCGGCAGAGGGGCCTCATCTGCCTCTAACAGAGGAGGAAGAGGGGATTTCAAAGACATGATGAAAGAAACTTCAAGTGAGATGTTAGAAAAGGCCGTCTGTGTTGTAGCAACAAAACAGACGAGGATTCATCCTGAGATCAAGATTCTTTAAAAACTACTGGCTGCTGGAGGATTTGTTCACTTATACAAAAATGGTGAAGCCGTGTCTGATTAGAAATATTAACTTAAAGCTGCAGCTCTGCTTTACTTAAACCCGGAGGCCCAAGTAAAAACCCAAACTGGGATAAAATATTAAAGCAGAATGAAGTTGTTGAAGGCTTTAAAAAGCTGGAAATCAAGGTGCAACTTTATGATGGACGTTTACCCAAATATTTGGGGGAGCTTTATTTACTTATCCTAAAGACTGTCTGTATATTTTATGTTGACAACTTTAAATTAAGGTCAGAGTTGTTGAAATATTCCTTTACCAGGAGAGAACACAGATTTCTGAGCTTTGACACGTAGGAAACTTTCACGTTTCTGAAAAAAACAAGTTTTTTTTTACTGCGACATTTTGCCTTTATTCATAAATACGTCTGCCAGTTTCTCCATTCAGTAAAACGTGAAGCTTCAAATAGGAAAATTCACTCAGGCTGTTATTAATCACATCTCATACTAAGTGTTAAATGCCAGAGTCAGACTTTGGCTCAAAGTTCGTATATTTCTCGGTATGTATGGGGGCGACTGTCCTGTAGCGGTTTTCAGAACAGACCCAAAGACATCCAGTGATGTCACATGTGCAGTATGTGAAGCCCTCCTCTTCTTCCTCCTCCTCCTTCTCCCATTTGTATGTTTTCTCACATTTTTTGGGAGGCCTCGGCGTCTCTCTTCTCCCTCACCAGATGACCAGAGGTCCGCTCCAGGCTGTGTACTGGGAGCCTCTGTGCTCCTCCCTCTTCCTTTCTGCCTTCCTCTGTTAGCTTTTTATCCCCCTTCATTCCTCCATCCTGGCAGTCTTGGGGACAATCTGTGGCCAGCTGCAGAGCCTCTTCCTCCTGTTCTATGATGAAGGTTTTTGCGCTCTCCGCCATCCTCCATCTGCCCTCCAGTCATCACCCCAGAGTGTGTGTGTGTGTTTGTGGGAAACCAAGAAAAAGGCTGAAATGATGAATTTGGGGGTGTATGGCATCTTTTGGGGAAGGTAAGCTCTTACAGGCTTCATCAGACTTTTGTTTTAGGAATTAAATCATAAGCTTAATTAAGACCTTAATTCAATTCAAAGTGCAGGGTAAAATAATTGAAATACTGCATTGTTCTCTCTGTAGATATAAATTAGACATATTTCTTGATTTGATTTTTTTACTGTATATGGTTGGAAAAATGTAATTTAAAAAGGGCTAAACTGAAACTGTTGACAAAAGTTGAGTCTTTAAAATGCCAAGTTGTTGTATAAATGTGACAATATGTCGCTGCAGAGACTGAAGCCACATGTTGAATGTGGGAGGGGGCGAGCGGGGCCGTGTGAAGCTTTGGAGTGGATGCACAGGGAGGGGTCCCTTCACCAGTGCTCACATTCCTGGGGGACAGCAAAGAGTGGGAGGCAGAGGTGTTTATGTGCACATGTGTTTGTGTGGCTGTTGCAGAGGGTTGCAGCGGGTCACATTTTTCCAGCGATGGGACCCCACAGGCCCCATATCCCATCTGAGGGACTTTTATACTGACATCCGGCCTGTGGATGCGGCCAACTCCCTCCCTCATCCCCATCCTCAGCTGTGCTGTTGTTCACAACAGACAAAAGAAATCTTTGAGAAGACGTTATCAGCGTAACACAAGGCTTGCTGTGATTTTTTTCCCTTGGTCTTGTACAACACCATCAATTGATTTTGGTGGATTTTAACAGCTAATGTTCAGTATGAAATTCTCACAGTATTATAAGTTGATGTAAAAACACCAATTAGTTGTTAAGGTAGGGATAAGAAGTATATTAAAAAAAATACTGGCACTTTTAAACCAGAACAGATCTTTAGACCCTCATAGCAGTAATGGGTCTCTACCAAGGTCTACTCTTAGTTGGATGTGACAGGAAACCTCCCAACAGGCATTCAGGAGGCATTCTGACCGAAACGCACCGAAACTTGTCAGCTGACCCCTCTCATTGTTGAGGAGCAGCAGCTTTCTTCTAAGACTGAGTCAAATCACCTTGCAGAGGAAGCCAGATGATTATAACTTACTTTTTAATGTAAGATACATATCTAAAACAGCAGCATTTTAATTTCCACATATCTTTGTATTCATAAACAAAAACCCTGGTTTACATTTTTTTTTTTTTTGTGAATGAAGAAAAAGTTTTCTAACCTTTTTCTCAGTGGCTGACCAGCAGTGTGCAGCATTAAGTTTGGGAGGTTTATTGGGAAAGTCACGTTATCTACAGCTTAAAATTATTCTGATCACTGCTTTCTCAGTATGACATCTTATTTTCATTGTTTTTATTTGGTTACAGAATAAAAAAAGACTTAACTGCTGCGATTTAAATAGGAAACTGATCCTTGTAATCCACTGAGAAAAGCACATGAGTTCTAGAGACAGACTCACACAGCAATATAAGGAAAAACGTTACTTTTTCAAATTTTTTCACATAAGAAAATGATTTCTTTGCAGTTTCCAAATGGTTTCTGAGAATCAATATCTTCAGTCTGATCTGTAAAGTTTAGGACTGAGTTGCATGTAGTCACAGCGCTAATAATCCCTGGATTAAACAGACCGGTTATGTTTACACTGTGAGTCTCCCAACGTCTCACAGGAAAACAGAGCCAGGCCAGCACAGCTTGCTGCACTTTATCTCAGCTCTGTTCAGATTTGTGGGCCAGAAAATTTCTACATTTTACATCAGTGTAAAATAATTATATCAGATTGCTGCATTGTCTGCAAGTACTTTAAAGTATATGAAACCAGAAAATGTGCATAATTTGATGAGAAGACACACTCCAGGGATTCAAACCCAAAACCAAGCTAGTAGAAATAGAAACTGTTAACAGACTATGTATTTTAGATGAGACTACTGTACATTTAAACTTATTCAGCTCTAAGAATAAAAACATTTCATTTTTTGAAACCTAACTTTTGTTTTCATGAGAAATGTATAACTAAGATTTTAAAGCAAAAATCTAGTTACAACAACTATTCTGAAATTTTTTCTTTTCATTTTTCTGAGGTAAGTTTTACTTAAAATTAGGTACTCGTTTTTAAAATTTAAATACTACACATAAATCATAAAAAAAGTATTGGTTGTGCATGCGAGTTATTTAGATTAGATATAATTGTGACTGTGTTCAAGGCATTTGGGGTAAAAATGTGGCATCTTGGAGGCAAATTTGGTTAAATATTCAACTGGTTAACAGATTGTTTCGATTATGTCAGGGAAAAGTTGGAGGCTCCTCTAGTGATCTCTATCATGAAAGCCAAACAAAGATTATGCAAGGTGTAGTGCTTTGTGAAATCTGTTTCAATTTCATCTTTAGCTGTTTTCCTGAGGATAAAAATATTTTTTCAGCTCCTACAGGCACATTGCAATCATTTACATAGTTTTATATGTTAATATTCATATATAAATAGACTCAATTGAGCAGTCCAACTGTTTACATAGCAGCTGTATTTGGCATTACAGCACAGTTAGCTACGGTAGAATGTTATACATTTTTGTTTAAAGCTCTCCATCAAATCAAAAATGACATATAAAAACTTTGGTTCCTCGTCTGACTCAAGCAGCGAGATCTTCTAAATACCTGAAGGGTTTGTGTATCTGTGTGTTGTAGGAATTTGAGAATGTGGACTGTGACGAGTACCACGCGGACATGTCCACCTTGGCCTCACCGGCCTCCCAGGGTACCCCAGACGTCTACATACTGCCGCTCACTGAGGTTTCCCTGCCGACCACCAAACAGCCGGCCCGATCTGGTGAGTCAATGTTCAGCTCACTCTCCTATTACACTTTTATAGTTTAGCAAAATCACTGTCTTCTCCAAGGATATAACTACATGTAAGTGGTCCTGCAGCCTTAACTTCATGGATGATGATGATGTTTTGTGGAAACAAGAGAGAGGTGACTTGATTTGCTGCTTTTGCCTAAACTTCATACATTCATACTAAAAGAGATTGATTCCCCAGCCTGCTGTTGTTAAACGAGAAGATGATTGTTGTTGTTGATCAATGTCTAATCATGATATCACTGATATTATTGCTGATGCAAGCCTGGCAGAGGTGCCAGATTGTTGCTCACACATTGGAAGGTTTGAGAGTAAAAGAAGCCAGAGGAGAGCTGTACTTCCAGGGAGTGAGCTCAGCGCTGGTCAGTTGGGCCTCCACCTACCCCATAATTCATCACTGCAGGCAACTGCAGAATGAACTCTTCACTTTCTCCCACAAACATCTGCAAGTTGCATAATAACGTCCAGGCAGCCGGCCTACGCTGCAGTTTGCTGGTATGTGAGGCATGTGAGAGCACAAAACCCCTGTGAGAGTATTCCTCTCTCAGTCCTCCTGCTGGTCCTTCTGCCTCTGAGGAACAATGTGAGCTCTTGTGTATTAAGGGAGTGATCCTTCCTGATAAACTTGTGACACGAGACTTCATGGATCCGACTCATGCCACCACAAACAAATCTCAAAGAATATAACATCTAACTACATTTTTAAGATAATTAATATTGCTGGCTGCATGAAAACAAAAAGGTGCCACAGTAGTTAAAAATTGTCTTTTTCATGCTGATGTTTTAAGAGAAACTTCAGAGAAAATGTAAAAACCAAATCTTTCTGCACATGTTTCCGAGCATGAGAAAGAGAACTGGCTGTGGAACACATGTTTCGTCCTCAGCAAATGATAGAAACCATATGTTGAAGCAGCCGCAGCAGTCAGGGATCCATTACTGCACCGTCGGGACAACCTCGCCCACTGACATCATTTTGGGATATTGATTTTAGTCGTTGTTTTTTAAGAGTGTCCAAATCAGATGCATTGTGCATCTTTCAGTTGTAACTTTAAGATAACTTTTACGAACTTTGTGTCATTCTAATGCTGTATTGCATGTTTTTTTCCTGCAGTCCTGTTGTCTGTCCTCAAAACAAACACAATTTAAATGGCTTTCACAGAGTGATGGATGCTGCTCTTCCAAAAGTTTTCGTACTTTTCTTGAAACTTAACAATTTGTATTGCAAAAGCCAAAAAACCTCAATATGTGTTTAGAGTCGGAGTGCTTTCAGGTTCAGAGCTGACATGATAACCACAACCTGATGTATTGTTGTACATGTACAAAGCCGTTCTCTACCATGTTCTTAAATGTTTTCTAACATTTTTGCCCATTCTTAAAAAAATTAAAAAAAACTCAGTCAAATTGGAAGGAGAAGACACTATCACAAGTTCTTGGTTTGATTCAGGCTTGGACTGGGCTATTATCACGCAGGATTATACTAGGATCCAAACCATTACAACCCAAGTGTTGTTGTCCTACTGAGGACCAAATATCTTTCCACATTTCAAGAGTTTTTAACCTCTAACAGTTTTTTTTTTCCGGAGTTTTTCGGCATTTCATCTCATTCCATCTACCCAGTAACTCTGGCCAGCATTTTTGTCCCCTCAAAACAAAGCCGATGGTGTTTTTCGGAGTGAAGTGCAGTATCCAGGGTCTCCACACATTTCCCATGCAATTCGGTTTTGCAGGTTCCCTGAAAAGTTCAGTTTTTCGTCCCCACCATGGCTTGTTGCAAACTGCAAACAATGGTTCTCTTCTAGCCACTTGGCTAAAACGTTTAGATTTGTGAAAATTGCTACGAATGGTTATAATGAAAAGAGCTGTGGACCTCTGCAGCTCCTTCAAGTTAACAATGTTTCTCTCTCTTCCTACTTTCTGTTGGTTCAAGTAGAAAGCAGATGTTTCTATAAGCGGTCAATGTGAAAGTGTTTGTCTGCCCTGCTTAACTGCGGCCCCAACCAGTGTGCGTGAGTAGGTGGAGGTCTTAACAAAGCATCGGTGCAGTAGGCGCTTGGCTGAGACAGAGGCTCACTTTAAAGAAGCCGCCCTGATGCAGTTGTTCACTGCTGCTGGCTGCTGTGTAAATCTAATGAAACTCAGACCCATTCAGAGGAGCCATGAGAGCAGAAACCCACACAAGCACAACGGCTAGTACCTGATGTTCAGCACATGCAGGCGAACGGCTACATCCATTGGATCTTTCAGTCCGTTTAAACTGAACTGATCTTTTTTCCATTTAGAGGGCTACATTTTAACTTCACATGATTATTCAAGGACAGTTAAGGAGCCATGATAAGTGCTGGACCAGACTGGGAATGATGGGAACTCCACTTTGGTCTGAGTGGTTTAAATGCATCTTGTTACAAACATTTCAGCTTCTGCAGCCATTATGCAACAGAAAGGTTGTGTTTAAACTTTGTGTTTGAATCTGCTCAGGGATCTCCAATGCAGTTTTAGTTTGTTTATAAACTTTTTATGAAAATACCTTAGGGATCGGACTTGCTTTTTCCAAAACAAAACAAAAGTTCTGCAGTTGTGGCTGAAAAACTACTTTATAAAATAATTTACTTATTTAAAAGCCAAACGTCTGGTACACAACTCCAGAGTTATTTAAAACTGCACAATCAAGCCTGCAGCATTTCTGTGTCTTCATATAACTACTGTAGGATTTCAGCATTACTGTAGTGCTGAAACTGGAGCTGCTGCAAAGGAAGCTTCTGATAAATATTAGCTTCATCTAGAGGAAATGCTAGATGAGGTTTCCAACTGAGGGAGGGATTTGTTGTTCTAATACGGATTTGTGTTGAAAACATGTTAGAAGAGTTCAACCTGATTTAAACCGACCGAATAATCTAAACTAAAAATATATTTTGAATATTGGCAGCACCTTTCAGTAACAATTAAAGTCGTTTTTTTCCTTTTCTGACACCAAGTATGGTTCAGCAAAATAAGAGGTGTTTAATTTATTGTACATATTTTAAGAAATAATGATCTTTTGGTAATTTTGTGGTTTTTGATTTTTATACTCTACTACCTAGTTGTAAATGGACTGATAAAGCTTTATTTTGCACCAACCAGGATTATGTTTAACAGGAGCTTTGTGAGCTTGCGTGTTTGCTGCAGCAGATGTTTCGATATGTAAGGTTTGTAGCAGGAGCAGTCTGGTACAGACCGTCTCATGTTTCTCTCATTGTTCTTCTAGATTTATGAATATTTGAGGGAAACGTGTTAGTGTAGGTGGAACCCTTCGCCTGCCTCTGTTTATTCCTTTGTCATGAGACTGAGGAATAACAGTCCCAATGTGTGCGCTCTAACTGGTCCTAACTGGTACCATGCTGTCCTACGCGCCAAGACAATGGTGACTATTCTGCTGTCGGAATGGGGAGTAAGTGGGTGGAAGGAATAACCAATCTGGGGAAGGGAACGTTGGGATCCAATAAGGCCTCCACACAGGGACTGGACTGTGTGGCAGTCCGCTGTGGGGGTAAAATGGCTCCACAAAGATCTACTTGTTGGTTGCTTCACTACCAGAATCGAACCGTCATCGAGGGTGATGCAGATAGAAATGAAAGGAGTGACAGGGAGGGGTGGAGAAGGAGATGCAGCAGTCAGTTTGTTTGGCTGAGTTGGGATAGGACAGGATGGGACAGCAGGACATCGTCTGCTGCCGGGATGGATGCAGGTCATCGGGGCATGCTGACAACAACGTATCGGAAAACTGTAGGACTATCAGTGAGCTCGGTACCAAGGAAAGCCAAACGTAGAAAATAACAGAGAAGGTCGTCTTTACTCATCAGCGATTGGCATGTTGGGATAATTCACTTCAGAGATGGCTGAGAGCAATTCAGGCTGGATACCTAACAGCTCAGATGCGGTGCGTTATGTAGTAGCCTCCGGTCGGCTTCGTTTTCTTCAATTAGCTTCCTAGGGCTTCTTTTCAAAGTTTTTGCAGGTTTTTTAGTCAATTTCTACCAATTTCCGTCTGTCTGCTGAAATGTATGTCATTTCTTGACACATCTGACATTTTGTTAGTAAACCATTTTTGTTCTGCTGCAGTTTAAAATGCCTGAGATAACAATCTTATGGATTGTTTTCCTGCCTTTCGATCACCCGCATCTCCATCCATCAGCATTGACATTTATTTCAGCTCGTCTGTGGAAGGAAATCCATCAGGGCGCTCAGCAGCCATGCATTAATATTACACCATGTTTTGTGGAGACTTGTTTCGTGTTTTTGCCCTATGATTATGATTTGCAGTCTATTTAAAGCCAGATGGCTTTATATGAACAAACTGCAGATGAGGAAAATGATCAGTTGTACTATAGAGTAATGCAGTTTGTTCGAATCAGGAATAAATGTAATGTTCTAACGTTTTTCTGTGTTCTTCTCCCTCAGCCCAGCTGCTGAAGTCCACAGAACTGAGCCGCCACAGTCTGCTCTATCTGAAGGAGATCGGACATGGGTGGTTCGGGAAGGTAATTTGGCCTAAATTGTGTTCAGATGCTCAAAAGATCACTTGACGGCTAATTTAATGTGTGATAAATGTCAGGCGTTTGATCCAGAGATGGTGCTCACAGCTCTCAGTGCATATTAATCTGCTAAAACTTTTTAAAATCTGTCTCCACCATTAAGAACGGCTCTTGTTTCTGCAACTAAATAAAAATGTTCTCCCTTCTACCCTTCCTTCTGTCCCGTCTGTTTCTGACTTGTCTCCCATACAATCACATCCCCCCTTTTCATCCCTGTGTTCCTTTTCTGGGTATGTCCATCTTGTGTGTCTGCCTCACATCTTTTCGTGAATGGGGTTTGTATGTGTGTGTATCTGTGTTTGTCTCCCCCTTGTATGCATTTGTCCCTGCCTGCGTTGTTCCAGGTTCTGCTAGGGGAGGTGAACACGGGCCTGAACACCACCCAGGTGGTGGTGAAGGAGCTCAAAGTTAGCGCCAGTGTGCAGGACCAGATTCATTTCCTGGAGGAAGCGAAACCTTACCGGTAAACGTTTCACACCTCTAAAGTATCTTTATTGAACGCTCTTCGTAGAGATCTCTAAAACCCTCAATTGTTTTATTTTTTAATGCAGTAGGATGATTTCAAGCAAAGATTTTGAAAAAAAACCAACCTTTATTGTTAGATTCTTTTTACATAATTACAAATATTTTGTCGTTATTATTTTTTTCCCTGGAGTCTAAATGTGACTTAAAACACGAGCCTATGTCTCTTACTGTAGCTACTCCTTAAGACATGAAAGACAAGTGAACAGTTTTAAAAAAAGAATTGTCCAGATCTGCATTCAGATTTAAAAAGTTGAAACCTACTGGAACTGTGACAAACAGGCCTGAGTGAGGCCTCTGGTTTATCTTTCACTACATTTGAAGAGTAGAAGGGAGGGCGGGGTAATGCATTTAAATACATCTCCAAATGCCTTTTAATGAAAACTGAGGGGAAAAAAAGGGAAAAAGGACATGTGGAACAATGGATGACTGTTGTAAAACAACTCATGCCCACTGGTGTAGTATCTGTGATGCTGTGGGTCCGTTTCTCCTCCAAAGATCCTTGCGAAAGTTCAAGGCATCAAAAGCTTTTTTTTTTTGTTGTAATCAGTACATATTTTAAATTAAGATCTGCCAGAAGACTTGAGCAAAAGCAAACCTCAAACAGACAAACAATCGTAAATGTATAACCTGTTCCTAAAGTAATGTAGCTCTATAATAATGCTCAGACAGTATCTATTAACTGTGAGTTTATTAAAGTCATAACGTATTATAAGCACAACATTCTTCATATAGACAAAAAGTTGTTCTGGCTGTATTTTTCTGTATGAAAAATATAAATGAATTGTTCTGTTGTCCTTTCTCTTAAAGTGAAGTGCTGTAAGAGCTAACTCTAGCATAACTACAAATAAATGACTGCAGTAATCATAAATGATTGGTCAGGTCTCCACAGATCGCTTTCTAAATATTTTCTGCATTTAGTTGTCCAAGCTCAATGAAATCTAGTGTGGAAGGATTTGGTCTCCATCATCAAAGCAAAAACAGAGTTTTAGGAATGTGTTTTTATCTTATCGGACACGTTTTCTCCCAACTCTGTGTAGTTGAAATTCCTTTAAGCCTTTCTGCTCTTCATTCTTGCTGCCTTCCAGCACGCTCCAGCACCCGGCTCTGCTGCAGTGCCTGGCTCAGTGCACGGAGGTCACTCCCTACCTGCTGGTCATGGAGTTCTGTCCACTGGTGAGTCTATAGCCATATATATACTGCAGACTGATAGAAACCCATCTCTTAGTCAGTGCAAAACCAATCTGAACAGTTTTGGCTTCTATAAACACGTTCCGATATCCTGAGGACTGGACGAATTCCTGACTTATGAACTTTTGGCCACTAGACCTTTCCTTTAATTTCCCACCTGAGAGGTTAAGTTGTATATTTTACTCAACAACTCAAACTGAAGGTAAATTGTTGTCCCACTTTGATTGGCAGCTCCTAAATGCTGGAAATTATTAAATCAAGCTCAGAAAGTCGTAAGCCTGACTGATAATTTAATCTTCTTTAAAGAAAAAACATAACATAATCCAGTTGAATCATTTAACCTACAATGTTTTATGTACTTTTTATCTGGGAAGGCTTTATTTTTCTCCCATAAAACAGAATTCCCGGACAACCTAGGACGAAGAGCAATACATTTGCTCTGAGACAATAAACATTTGATTAATGAGCCAATGGAAACTTTATTACCACAACTCATTTGCTGTTAATCAAATTATCACTGCTGTAACCCTTTTCTACCAGCAGCTTCAAATTATCATATGCAAAGAAACAGAAGCAGCAACTGCTTTAAAATGAAAGAAAAGAAAACACCAGCTGTTTGTGATGGGCCGGCAGATAGATGGGACTCTGCTGAAGGCCTGTTGGTCCAAAGTTAACTTGCTCACAAGTTTTCTTTCTACAGAACTCCATTAAAACAAGAAGATCTGCTGTTCCGTCATGAAAACGTCAATAGCTGAATAGAAAATGGAGGCCACAGAAAGCAGTACACTGCCCTCAAGTGTTCAAAACTTTTAGTACTTAGATGTGTTCATTTTCTGCTGCGTCTAGGGTGATGCGAAGGGTTACCTCCGAAGCTGCAGGTCTAACGAGGCCATCACTCCCGAACCCCTGATCCTGCAAAGGATGGCCTGCGACATTGCATCAGGACTGCTGCATCTGCACAAACACAACTTCCCTCACAGGTAGTCCCAAACTGCTTCTGCTGCTCAGCAGTTTTCGTTCCTATGACGTATAGCAAGAAAACCAGAGGATGCAACAACTTCGACTCCTGTTTCTTCCTGAAACAACATCCTGGTGCTGCCTGAGTGCCGCTTATCGACTCCAGCATCAGTGATTTTGTTGCAGGCGGTGACTCCTTCTCTCTCTAACTGGCAGCAAGTTAAACCAGGTGGAAAGGCTCAATATTTCATCACCACTTAATGTTAAAACATTTTGAACATAAGCAGCCGTGAAAACAATGTTTAATATGTAATTAAATGGTGCTGGTGTCTAACCGTTGTTTATCCCCATCTATCACCAGTGACCTGGCACTGAGGAACTGCTTGTTGACAGCTGACATCTCAGTGAAGATTGGAGATTATGGTCTGGCTCACACAAAGTATAAGGTAGGGGCGATTAGACAAGAAACCCTGCTGCTACCTCTATTCAGTCCAGCTAAAATGTTATGCAGTTATTTGTTTCAGAATCAGAAAATCCAATTCTTTCCCTTAATCTGTAATTTACCAGGATGATTTCTATGTGACCTCGGATCAGACTTATGTGCCGCTGCGTTGGATCGCTCCGGAGCTCGTGGATGAGGTTCATGGAAACCTGCTGATAGCTGACCAGACTCAGCAGAGCAACATCTGGTGGGAGCTATAACTGTCTCACAGATTTTGCGGTTAATAGTGACATCAAATCTAATTTTCTCATTTGACATTTTTAATGAGCAGTCTGCATTTACGAATGTTAAAAAACAAAATTTAAACGTACATTTTTTCCATTGTACAATCTTGTCACTCAATCAAGAGTAGATCTAACTTGCGTCATAGTTGGCTGATATCTGACATGCCTTCAAGAATTTCATATTTAATACTAACCCATTAAAATGTATTTGATGTGCTATTTTTTTGGTGACAAAGCTTAGGTTTCCACATTACAATGTTTACAGTCTTCTTATCTTCTGCCTAGTGTAGTTGTTTAGTATCTTAATGGTTTGGGAAAGTAGTTATTCAGTGTTTTGTTTTAAAGACGGCCCACAATGTTCCATACTTCCTAAACCTGTTTGTAAATCAAACGTAATTGTGTAAACGTTATTCATTTTTATTGTTAACAGAAACTTTCACTGCATAGTTGCTCCACAGCCCCTAAACAAATATTATGATTAAGTGTGAATCAAATGAGGAAAAAGGCTTAGCTGTTCTAGATAAACCATTCATACGCTAATGCTCATGTTAAAGAAATCTCACATTTTAGGTCTTCTTATGGCACAGAGCAGCCTTTTCTACATACAACTACAGTTAAATACATGTGTTATTAAAACAAACAAAAATAAATAAATAAAAGCAGAAACAGAAATCTAAGAGATCTTTACACTGTTCTAATAAAATATTAATTTCAATTTCCTGCTTATGTTCAGCTGTATTATTTTGAGAACTTGTGAACCACTGTGGTCAGGAAACCTGTTCTAGTTGCAAAATTGTCAAATATTTTTTAGGAGCCATCATTATGGTATCAGAGCATATGTAGCAGAGTATGTGTGTATCTGCAATGGACAAAATACTTGCAATTTATTAATAATTTCAGATGATTAGCTAAAACAGCTTATTAATCAGAATGTCTTTGACTAAAGCTGCAGCCAGCAGCACTAATTTGATAGGACCCACAAAGAAAGTTTTTGTTGAAGCGCAAGCCATGGAATTGATGAAAACCTGTATTTTGCTGGTGAAAACAAGCACTTTTATGGCTGTCAATCGAGTATAACATAATCAGCTATACATTAAAATGAAGACTCAAATGAACTCTGACTAGAGAAAGTCCTTTGACCCAGTCAGCTGGAGAAAATGTTACATCATGATATGAAAGCATGGATATTATAGTATGAGATTGTGAGCAATGGTTTTCTAATTCTGAATGTCGCTCTGTATCTTCCTCCCAGGTCTCTTGGTGTGACTATCTGGGAGCTCTTTGAGCTGGGAAACCAGCCCTACCGACACTACTCTGACAGACAGGTCCTGTCATATGCTTTAAGAGAGCAGCAACTGCGACTACACAAGCCGCTGCTGAAAGTTCCCCTTGCTGAGCGTTGGTGAGTCCCACAGATGCCAATCACATAGGAAGGCAAATGCAAAAAAACAAGGAGACAAGAGTAACTCATGAAAAACATTTACAGGCTTAGCAAATCCTAGTTTCCTTTTCAGATTATCACATACATTTTCCTGATACTTTTTTACTGTTGTTATTGTAACCACTGATTTAAGAGTTAACTTCAAAGTATTCAGCGGTAAACATTTCTCGTTTTTGACTTTTTAGGTACGAAGTAATGCAATTCTGTTGGCTCCAACCCGACCAGAGACCCAATGCAGAGGAAGTTCACCTGTTGCTCAGCTATCTTTGTGCAAAAGGGGCCAGCGAGGCTGAAGAGGACTTTGAGAGGCGCTGGAACTCCCTGCGTCCTAAAAGTGGATTCAACAACCACCACACCACCTCAACAATATCTAGAGACCAACCTTCCTTAACCTCCTCTTCTTTCCCTTTACTAGAGCAGTTTTTATCTGGAGATGGCTACCATTCAGAGTCTGGAGACGACATACTGACAGTCACAGAGACCAGCCACGGCCTGAACTTTGAGTACAAGTGGGAGCAAGCCAGAGCAGATCCACCCTATATAGAACAAGAGTCCACAAGTAGTTGCGCTCAGGCCAACCATCATTGTCCAGAAATCTTTTATCCACCCGGGGGAATTGTTGGAGGATGTCCAATGGAGAGCCTAGCCCATGGTGTTTCTTCTTCTTACTATGAACCAAAACACTTGCATCCTCCCAGTGTGATCCCTGTCCTTACCGCCAACAGCCCCTCAGTAAGCAGTGAATATTACATCCGCATTGAGGAGCCTGTGGACTGTAACACGGATCTGGATTACAACATGTGCTCCTACAGCCCAGACTATCAGGGCAGCAGTGGGAACTTCCTGACTGGTAGCGTAGACTCTGGGGAATGCATGACATGCCCATCACAGACCAATAACATGGGGCCCTACTGGTCTGCAGATATCCATAAATCTGATCCATATGACTCCAATGACTCAAGTCCTGCCATCTCTTTGACAATGGAGCCTCTTTTAGGCCAGGTTTCAGAAAGCAGTCCACTTCGACCGTGGGAATCAAGTCATTATGTGTCTTACAAAGACAGAGACGGGGGCTACTACTATGAGCAATCCCCTCCTTTAGAAATAGATCCTTATCTGATTGGAAGTGAGCATTCCAGCGAGCATCATCAAGAAAGCTGGGGGTCTAGAAGCCTTCGTCAGGCTTTAGGAGAACTGGAGAATCCTCTGGGAATATCCCCATCTGTAAACAGCCCAGCTGAGCAAGCCTACGGAGAGTCATACATGGGGACTAGTCAAACCTCTCTATTAGGAAAGAACATGATGGGGGGCTATTATGACATGATGGGGTCTCTAAGGAAGACTATGCCTAGCCACACGAGACACAATAACCACTCTGTAAGAATCAACATGAAGACCGGAGGGGCGCTCTTTGTCGGACACAGAGACAGCGATACAGAAGAAGAAGAGGATATATTTCTTGAGAGACACACCTGCAACACATGGCCTTCAAAACACAGGCACAACAGTTCAGGCAGCCACAGGCGGGCAAGTCATAGCTTCAGACAGGATTCCTACACCGACTTTAACTACACCATGCCAAGCACGGACATTGAAGACACGTGGCCAGACCAGCACAGCCTGGCTTTTCACTCTCTGGCCAAACCCATTGACTATCTAGAGCCACACCAAGTCAAAGACAACAGTGCCTGTCTCAACCTGAGTAAAAATCACACTGTGGTGCCCTCAGACAACTGCATCTACCTGTGCCACGAAGGGGATACTGAGGTGCCTCCACCTGGCGAGTGCTGCCACACACATTTTGTTGACCCACTCACTGGTTTGTTAGTTAGAAACAACAACTACTGTCACAACTATGGTCACAGCAACTACATTACAGATAAGGCCACTGATGTTCTCAGCAGTGAGGAGATGATTAATCTATCACCAGCTCCAGGGGGTCCCATTGTTTCCAAAAATGTCTTGATGAAGCCTGACGACTTTGAAGAGCACTATGTTAATCCTGCATCAGAAGAAACACCAATCAAGGAGAAGCGAGAGGAAGTAATCAAGGAAAAACTGATCATGCAAAAACCACCAGAACCTGGAAAAGAGGAGGTAACTCTGACAATGACTAAAAACACTCCACCTCCTCCTGATAATAGGCATGTGATGGTTTCCATCACAGATCCCCAGTCAGAGCTGAGCCACACACTCGACAGTGGTGTGGACCAGGGTGGCTCCACTCTAAGCCTTACTGACATCCTTGATTGTAGCGATGAAGATGATGAAATAACGGACAACATTACTGATGTCACTTCAGGCATCTTTGCCAATGAGGGTAGTGAGGTAAACGTATCCCCCGCTTTTAAATCTTTGCAGAAACAGGTAGGAACTCCTGATTCCATGGACTCAATGGATCTTCCATCCACTTCTGGATCTTGTGAAGGTCTTAGCCCTGCATCCTCCCACCCTTCCAGCTCACCTAAAGCCATGGATAGTGGTTATGATACAGAGAATAACGAGAGTCCGGAGTTTGTCCCAAAAGAGTCCCATGATCCAAGATCACAACCTCAGGAAAAGCTTACCATGGATGCAAGACTGGGGGAAATTGAAGAGAAAAATGAGGAAGAAGAAGCCCCTTCAGAAGTTCAAGCAGAAATGGGTCAAGATTTGGTTTTGGAAAGCTCACAAATGGAAGACCAAATTATTTTGCCACTCAGTGAAAAAACTCCTTACAGAGACTCTGCATACTTTTCAGATTATGAGAATGAAATGCAAAGTCGAGAGGAGGAGAGGGAACTCCAGCTGGTAGAAAAGGATCATCACAATAATGGAGAACATGTTGGAGGAAAAAAGGCAGGGAAAAGGAAAAATGGAGAGGAGCAAGAAATAAAACATGTTGTGAGCAAAGACTTAAAACTTGAAGTGGATTGTGATCCAGAAGGCCAAGCAGGATCTTTTCCTCCAGGGACAAGCTTGACGGAGAACAAACACCAAGATGAGGATCATTTGGATTTCAACTTCATAGCAGAGGGCTTACTGGATGAATGGCCATCGCATGAAGGAAATTCAGCTTTGGGGGACTGGGCTGCTGAGGTGGTGGGGGCTATGGAAGAGGCTCTTGGTGCCCTTAATGGAGACACTGCCTCCATCAAGGAAGAGAGGGAAAACAAAGAAAAAAAACATTCTGTTGAGGGTTGCAGGACGGAGGAAATGCCAGTGATAAGTCACAAAAGGCCGTCAGGATTGTCTAGTGAAATCCCTCACATCTTACCCAAAGATGAGGTGGCGCTGCAGCACACAGGCAACTGCAGGCGGTTCTCTTCATCCTCACCCGTCTCACCATCCACCACACAACCTCTTCTACATCCAACACAGGGTCCATTATCACCCACCAATGGGGAGGAGGATGGAGATACCGATGACAGTGATGAGTCAGACGAGGAGCTGCGAAGCCACACTGTGCAGGAGGAGGAGGAAAGTGAGGAAGAGTGCCACCCAGTGCCCATAGTGGTCACCAACAACAGCGAGGCTCACAAACTGCGAAGCCTCCTTAAAAGGCCTTCCATGACTGCAGAGTACCTGGAAGAGCAAGAGAAGAAGAAGACAGTTTCTTTCTTTGATGATGTTACTGTCTATCTGTTCGATCAGGTGAGTGGTGAAGAAGGAATATACAAATTGTTTATTAGGAGCCTGCAGCACATCACTGTTAAGGGAGCAGTTATAATTGTTAACTTTAAAATAGGGGTATTTAGAAGTAAAATGACTTCATATTTACACTTTTATGCAGAGTTTACGATCTTATATTGGTTAGTAGTGTAGCTGACTTACTAACTTAAGACTCGGTTGTTCTTTTTGTTCCTAAAGAAACAGAAACAAAAGCTAGCTTCATAGCCATTTTGTTAGTCTTTTATTTATGCATTGTAAATTAACATTTTTTTTGGGACATAAATCTGTAAGCAAAAGTATATTTTAACTTTAAGTGTATCAGCAACTATTTCCTAATATTACCTCACCAGGAAAGTCCAACTAGAGAGCTGGTGGAGCATGGCATCCCATTAGCGTCTGAAGGTTCAAGCTCTAGAAGGAATTCCCAAGAAACTGCTAACATCTCAGATGATTCTTCAGATGGGAACATCTCGGAGGACAGTGCGTGTTTATTATTTTTGTCTTTACTTCTGTCTGGGGGAAAAAAATCATATTAAGAACAATACAAACCTTTCCTCATTCTCCTTACTCAGGTTCAGGGTTTGAGTGGGAGGACGACTTTCACCTCCTACCACTGACCACATCCTCAACAGCAGCTGACTCTCCTCCGCCGCGCTCTGGCACCAAAGCTTCGGAGCCCAAACCGGCCGTCCAGTTGTCCCGGTTCACTGTCTCCCCATCCAACGTGTCCCGGTTCTCAATCACACACATTTCTGACTCTGATATGCACTCTGCAGGAGGTAGGTCACTTCACCACCTGCACACAGCTCCTATGTCCTCAGAAAAGAGTTAACACTGAAGACGGAGACAGAGTCAAGTTTTGTTAAGCAAACTAACCAACAAATCGAAAATAAATAAATAAATAAATGCTAGCACATTGCAGGCAACAAAGAAAGCTGTTGAACCTGAAATAAAGGAAGGTCTTCATGGTAAAATATCAAATGCCACCCCTGTCTTCATCCCATCTCTCAATATTTTATACTTACCACACACCTCACTGTGGCCTGAACCCTTGTGCATGTTCTGAATGATCCGGTTGTTCCTACATATTTTGCCACAAACACATTTTGTTTGTACAACAGTTTGTAAAATTAATCCATATGTCGTTTTGTGTTTCTCCGTAGGGAGCAGTGAGGACGGAGACAAAGAATAAGCAGCTGTGGATCTTTATTGCCTCTGTGACAACAGCTGGGCTTATTTTAGCATGACTTCTGATTTTTTTTAAATAATTAGTATTGTAATGTCAGGTTTACCCACACAAGACAGTGCCTCTTATCGTCTGCGGACATTTTGACAATAAAGTTCTCTTAGCAACATTTAACACTGGACTGAGTAGGTTAGAATACTGAAAACAATGAGGAAAAATATTTTGAGAAGGCTGTTTGAAAGATGAACCTATGAAAGAGTGCAGAGTTTCACCCTGCACACTTTTTGATGAACGGCATCATGACAGAAAAAATGTAGTTCGGTAAAAAATGGCCTCCTTTTACTTTTTTTTTCATAAAAAAACTGGAATCATTCATAACGAAGTGGAGCTAATCTTAAAGTAACAGAACAAAACAACTGCTGCCAGATTGTTGCTAAATAAAAACAAATCCACTTTGTGGCTTTTCAACAAAAGACGTGCACCTTGAACAAGACTGAGCAGTTTAAGACTTTCTACTTTTTAGCAAATGTTCTACTTGTATTAATAAACATCATGAATGCTTGAGGTATCACAAGTAATATAATGTTAATAATTGCTTCATCCAGAGGGAACGGACATTGCGGTGTGAAAGGACTTGATGGGAACGTCAGCAGCTGTGGACTGAACCGTCTGTCTTATCAGAACTTTTGTGCTGCGTCTGTTTTACAAAAGTAACAATACTGAGTCCATGACACCCATTAGCTGGAAGCCTCCCAGAAGGACTGTCCTCAATGTGACACATAACTAAAATGCTTGCAACTCATGTGGAGCATTTCTTTAATAGAACACAGTTTCAACAACCAATACATCACTGTAAGATTGAGACTAGTTGAATTCAACATTGGGAGGGGTTTTCTGCCTCTGTTGGAGAAGGATTTACATACAAGATGTGTTTGCTTCTACTTAGTCTGAACACCTAAGCGGTTCAGCATTAAGCGACCCTGCTGATTTTGGAGGCTTCTTATTCCATTCATCAAGGATAAAATAAATGAAAATTTAAGCACCAAAATGAACAACTGCATAACCAATTCTTTTTTGTTTTCTCTATAAAGGATTGCATTAAATTTCACAGGGAGAATGATACTAAAATTATCTAAATAATCTTTTTTATGTTAAATTGGAAATTGGATACATCCAACCGAAACTTTTTTATGTAAAACTCTTCTGCATTTAAAAAAATATATAAATGAAAACTAATTTCCTATAGCAGATATTTATAAAGTATGTTGTTTACCATAAGGTCAACTTATAATTATAGCTCTATTAAAGACTCTGAAGAATGGAAAAGGATGCAGAACCCTTGGTTAGATGTTACTGGGAAATCTACTGCAGTGCCTCCAGAATAGAAACTTCTAGATTTTCCCATATTTACAGAGTTTTACAGATTTTACAGAATATTGTCATCAAGCAGTATTTATAATAAAATTTCTGGTTTTGGTGTGGGAAAAATGTTTGTAAGTTTGAGAACCGTGGGTCAACCGAATCTTTCAACCATCCTCTGACTAACAGACCAAATTACCCAATCTAAAGATGCCCTGTCCTTCTGATCCCTCCCAACGCTTCTCCTGCCCTATTATGCCAGAATGAGAGATCTGAAGACTTCTGAAAAAAAGCGCAGTTTGGATGCAAAGCTGAAGCATAGCGGAGAGAGTCAGATGTTCCTACTTCAAAGGTAACTGGATCGGTTCTTAGACATCCAGTATTTGTTCTCAGTCACTGAGAGTTACTTAAAAAAAAAAGAAAGTAGAAAACTGTACAGTTACTATAACCTGCTGTTTATTGGCGATACTTTTGTTTTCTAACTCTGGGATTAGCAGAACTGTTAAAACTTTTCCTATTGAACACTCGAGCCATATTGTGTTTGGGTTGGACTTATGGGTTATAAACAGTCTAGTCTGGTTTGTCAGCAGAAAGTTGGAGGTATGATGATAAATAGCAACAATGCTGTGATTTTTTTGGTTGGTGTGGAATCTAAAAAAAAAAAGCATCACTGGTGAGTTCTCAGAGACATGGAAATACAGGTTTCTGCTTTTAAACCCCACATATAGTGTCTCCTGTGTGCTTGCCCTCCAAGGCTTCTACCATTCTGTGACACTTTAGCATAGAAACATCGACGGCTGTCTGATATTTTTGGACTGAAAGAATTCTACTTTGACAATTGATGATCTTGTGAGAAAGGGGGTAGATTGAATAAAGGAATATCTATGTTTAATGTTGCCAAAGACGTGTTGTGTTTCAGGGTCGAGTAAAACTGGTGTTTCCCCCACCCAAGGCAAGAACCGAGGTAAGAGAAAAAAGACAGCAGCTTTGGCCTAAACTGATTGTAGAAATATGCAGAAGGATTTGGATAGCCTGTAATATGTGCCCCCACTCTGACCTGTTCAAATCATTACTTTCTGTAGTTTCTATTAGATATTAATAAACTCTGGTTTACACAGCTTAAGGCTTTTGTGGACTTCTTTCATAATGTTGTTCAATGGAAGGTTATTCAGTAAATATCCAGTGTTGTTAAACCGTGTTTGCAAAGAACAAAGATTGGGATGATGAATCATAAAAAACTAAAATGGCCAGTTTAAAGGCGGTTACATTTTCATCCTTATGACCTGTATATGAATAAACCCTCTGTGTGCCAAAGTATTATAGAATATTTAAAAAAAAGTCTGACCCAGTCATCAACGGTGATCCCAAACACAGCAGAACATCTTCTACAGAATGGCTGAGTGGTACATTGATAATTAAAAGCCACTGACCAACATAACAGGACTATTTTCTGATGTATGGAATAGTAAAAAATGAGAAATAAAGTGTTACATGCTTTTATTGGTATCAGAGTAAAATTTCTTGTTATATATCTGAAAAGTATTAGTTAATTCACACACGCATGTATTATTGATCACCATTATTTATACTGAAGATTTACCAGTGAATAGTTGTGTATGCGTTCTTTTTAAAAAAAGTGAAGAGGTTTATTATCTTTATGATCACAAAAGACAATTAAATGAGCTCGAGTTTAAAAAAGCAACTGAATTTATCAGATTAAGTAAAATTTAATTATCATACTGAGCTCAATATCACAAAAAAACTCCTTTAACTACTTTGCTCAGCTTATCAAAAAGTATTTCTCTTTCTGGCTACAGGATGAGAAATGATCTTGACAACAGGTGAAAAATATATGTTTTATTAAAATGAACACATTTTCAAATTTCTTCTAACCATTTTTTCAGACTTGGTCAACTTTAAGCAAAAGAACTATGATCACAGATATCACTTGGCACATCACATGCAGTAACTCAAAAAATAACTAGAAATCACAATCTTAGAATACGAATACAAAGGAAGATATAGAATAACCACAGGGTAACTGGGACATTACTGTAGAACACATATTTATACATTTATACAGTGCCTGGGATCAAAAAAGAAAAAATCAACATAAAAACTGATGTGAAACTAATCAAAATAATACAATATTCCCATTTTTCTTTTTCTTTTGCATCTGTGGTTGGCTAATTTTTGATGAAAGAACCTCAGCAATCGCATAAATTCCTGGCAGTACAGGTCAGACAAACCTTACAACAAAGAAATATACAGAAAAACTTTTGCTCATCTCTTGGCAGCACAGACCTTAGTTGATTTACAATTACAAGTGTGAAAATAAAGCTTTTCTAGTGTGGACTGTTTAAATTATTTTCTTCTGAAAATACTAAACCCAGGATTCACAGATGTGCCTCAGCAGGAAACCTGGAATATTTTTATGTAGGAATAAAGTGATTCAAAAACTATTTACATGTGGACAATATGGACTACAAATTGTTTCAACTGGATTTTTTTTTTTTTTTTAATACATGTATGATTGTATTAAACATATTGGAGCAATAGTTCATAAAAAAGGGACTGTTCAATCAATTGCTCTAAAAGCTTTAGGTTGAGAAGTGAAGACGAAATCTACCCTGGACATTCCTAGCTTGTCGACAAATATAAAGAAAATAGTTGAGCTTCTGTAAAAGATAGTTTTTGATAAAAATACAAGATTTAAATATTATCTTACTCTAAAGAGAAGAATGTCAAAATACCACTAAAAGGGAATCTGAAGAAATGTGGGGGACCAAGCCTAACCTAGTTATTGCCTTTCACATTAATACTAAAATCAGTTCATATCAGTTAATAATCAGATTATTTCAAAAAGAAATCCAATAAGATTTTTTTAAGGGCAACACATTTTGCTCTTAAAATCACATCTTCACGCGCTTTATGCATTTTAACCAAGACTGTACCTGGTCCCAGTGTGAAATGCTGGACACTATGAAAGTCCAAAACAGGTCAATGACCTCTTGTAGTTGCAGATGTATTAGCAAAACGAAGGGGAAAAAAATTAAAACCCGACATTGTCTGGCTTTCTGTCCTAAAAGCTAGAAATTCTTCAAATTTTAAAAAATTCTGATAAGGATGGTACGGAGCCCCACAAGTGCCAGAGTAGAAAGAAAAATTGTGGAAATCTGTGAATACAGTTTATCAAACTGAGCTCTCAGTTTTGATCATCTGTGAATACAGTTTATCAAACTGAGCTCTCAGTTTTGATAATCTGTGAATACAGTTTATCAAACTGAGCTCTCAGTTTTGAAATCTATGTGAGGAGTTTAATAAAGAGGTGGAGCCCATCAGACGGCAACAGAGAATTTCTCCCCACAGAAAGGGCCCACCACATCATGTTGGGCATCCTGAAAGGTCAAAAAAAGTGCAGTTAAATAAAAAGTTAAAAACTGCTGGAAAGCTCAATTGGAAAGTCACCCAGCTTTCATAATGGTGGTCTGAGTACAAAACCAGGGAATGGCAAAGATATACACCAATTATGTCCAATGTGGGTCCTTAGGCAAGACCCTTCGTGCTACTTTCTACTTTGTAAGTCGCTTTGAATAAAAGCGTCTGCTAAATACATAAAAATAATAAAAGAAAAGGATGTGTCTCATCTGTGCCATCTAAAGGAATTATTTAGTCTTGGTTCTTATTAAGTGGGTCAAATGACCTGGGAGCTATTAAAGAAATATGCAACATTTCTACAGTACAAATTGATAAAAAAATAAAAAAATAAACTTGGATAAAAACAAATAATCATCATCTGTGTCATCCTGTAGAAAAATGTCAGAGTATTGTTTTATCATTTGGTGCCATAACAAGAAAGCTATTCATTTTTGTTTCTCAAGAGTGTTTGGTTCGACAATACATTGACGGTCCCTAAATCAACAACCGCGTTTCGGAGGAGGGAGCCGTTCAGAGCAGTTGGCCGGCATCTCAGTTACTAAATCTGATCAGCCCTGAGCTAAAGACCTACAGCTTTAATATCCTGCTTCAATCTAACGTCACCACGGTTCCAAAACCTTTACAATGTCCTCCCACAATCTGAGAAGTACTAATAGCAAACTTGAGAGCTCAGTTCAATAAACTGAGCACAGATTTCCACCACTTTTTTTTTTTCTTTGTAGGGTGGAGATTCATTACACAGAGCAAAGTATTCAAAGCCTGTTTTTTTTATAATTTTGATAATGGTTTATAGAAAATTAATTGAAATGTAAACAAAATAAAAAAAAGGTAAAGATTGGAAAGTCATAACATTGCTCCCAAATCCTATAATTTACACACCAGCAAAGGTTTTATGATCATCTAAATGATTTCTGCTTAAGTCAGTGGACACCATTGGGGGAAGAGCAGGGGACAGGTTTCCAATAGACAGCGAGTGCTGTACCCAGGAACTTTCAAAGAACTTTAAGTGGAAGGAAAACGTGTGGTGAAACAAAGTAGACCAATAACTGAAGCCTTTCAGACGATTGTCAAAATACTTACTCAAGACAATCTAGAGAAGCAATGGAAGACGCAGACTTAGGCTGGAGCTGATGCATAAAGAGACAAACCAAGAGATGAACCTTAAACAAGTTGCAAATGGTGCATTTTACCAGTCAAGTCACTCAGAACCAAGCCTTTGTACCGTCCATCTCTGCCAAGGGAAGCAAAAGATTGATTATTTACTGACGTTTTACTGTGTTTAACTTGGCCAGCAATCTGTACTGAACCCAATAAAGAAACTGAGTATGTCCCACATAACCCGAAGGCAGCTATTAAATTTAAATAAATTGAGAATTGAAATATTTAACAGCGTGTATTTAATAAATGTTTGATTTTCCTCACAGGTGTCAAAAGAAATAGTAAATGTTTTCGTGATATAACTTACAGACAATAAGTGTTGGAAGAAGAAATTGGAGCGTTGCGTTGCAGCGAAACCTTTACGGTCTCAACTTTTAAAAGTCTTCTACGTGTTAAACATACAAATAAAAATGAATATTGTAAATGAGACAAGAACAAAACATTCTGCTTAATGCAAAGTGAAATTATTATTACTTTTGACTTTCTATTCTTATACATCTGTAGGTACAAACAACAGCAGTATCATAAGAGACTCAACGTATACCCCAAGCTAGCTTTAGCAGATAGCAGGAAGGTCAAAATATTCAGCTGGTTGCACAATGGAAGCAGCAACTGGAGCGCAAAACACAAACTAAAGTCGCCTTGTTTCACCTATTTGAGCTTTTAATCATGATCCATCTGCAGAGGGCTGGTAATAATGCACTCATTTGATTAAAGAGCGTTTAGAGAAGCCAGATTATCATAGGACACTATAGAGGGCTGACAGTGGAGACCACAACAAACATCCAGTTTTTAGTTAGTTATTGCAAGTCCAATCATTCTGCTATTAAAAAAGCTAAAGTCTGTAGAAAATATAGGAAAAGAAAGTTTGAAATCATTAAAATCCTGTTTTAAAGGAACATCCTTCTACACACACAGTGTGATGTGCTCGTATTAGACACATGAAATCAGCCATTTATATATAATGTAATAAATAAATCACTACTGTAAACTTTCACAAGCCTGATTTAACTCAAAGTGCAATTTCCAGATTAAGTGAGAACATGATTAGACTTCATACTTTAATAAGTGACACCAGTTGCACCTCCGGATAACTTACAAAACGTCTTGTGGGATTTTTTGACAAAGTCCTAACAAAATCCTAATCTCAGTCACATAAATGATGTCCGATTAACAAACCTGCACACTGGTTACACTAGAAATTGTAGAAAGATATGCGTTCAAATTTTAACTAATTTGAGAATTAATCTCAAAACAAACAAAAAAATCATTTAGTGCAGCAGCAGCAGCTATTGATGCTTTTCTATGCGACGGCAGGAATAATATCGCAAAGAGGTGAACACAACCTAACAATGGCCTTTAAGACTAGATACATCTACCAACAAGTGTACATGCAACCTATTAATTTTGCGTCCAACTATAAATCAGTTTATGTTTCAACAAAGGATTTGTCCACAAGGCCGCTAAACAAACACAGCAATTGTTTGGATAATAGAAAACTAAAATAACATCTGTTGTTTACATCACACCATCTCCATTGTTCCGCTAATGTAACCTGTTACTTAATACTTAATAGAGAATTCGAATAATTATGCTGCTGAGAAATCTGGTATTTGTGCAGCTGCTTTTATCCGGGCGACAGCTTATGGACCCTCTGTGGCAGTGGAGATTTTCTCCAAGGAATCGTACTGAGCTTCATCAAGCTGCTCCTCCTCAGTCGCATCGTCATCAGGATGCAGAGGTTTAGCTGGGGCCTCCACAGTCAGCTTGCTGGGAGGATCTCTCCTGGGGGTGGAGGTAGAAAAAGAGGAACAAACTTCAGTTGCCTAAAATTATGGAAAACATTCAAAAAGTTACAAAAAAGGCCTGGAGCATCTATTTTCATAAAAAAACACTGCAGGTATACATAAAACTGGTCTGATGAGTCATGCAGAAACTACAACAATACAGAGAAAGCCGAGCATGCTCGTGAAACACACCAACGCATTTCCAGGACAAAGACCGCAACCCATAATCAGCTCACAAAAGCTTTTACATCACTGAGGAAAACAAACAAGCAGTGATGGAAATAAACCAAAAGCCACAGCACAGCTCCCAAAAAAACCCACAACAACAAGCCAGAAGGACGACAGCGGACCAGGAAAGATGGTGCAAAACAAAGACGCAGAAGATCCAAACTTTACTTCTTTCACTTACATTAAGGTTGATTAGTCGTTCAAAACCGGGCATGACCGGGCCGGACGCTGAAAGCAGAGACAGGTCTCATGTGTCAGAAGCAAAGTACCAGTTTGTTTATCTGTTTGGTAATTGTCGAATGTTATAGACTTTGTGCATTTGTTAGAGAATAAAACATAAATAAATGGGATCATACCTGAGGTGACTGGGAGCCTCAGATTACTGCCTATGGGTTTTATTAATCAGGATAAATATGTGAAAAAAAAAAATTCTGCAACTCAGAACACTTAAAATCATAAAAAAAGTAATTCATGACATCTATTTGGATAATTTAAACACCAGAAGGCATAAATGATGAACAGTTGTTTACTTCAGTTTTGGTTGAGTAGTTTTCCTCTACAATTATATAATTATAACTAAACGCTCGCAATAAAAAGGATATAAAAGGAAAAAAAAAACGGTCACACAAAGATCTGTGTTAAAACCCTCCACTTCTAAGCTTAATTGTGATACAGGTAAAAAAATCTGCTTTATGTGGCTAATTTGCAGCTTAGTCCTAAATCTAACCCAAATACGGCAATTATTAGTCTTGAGCTTTGGGCCCCATAAGGGACAGTGGGTCCTTGCATAATAGTGTTGGTTGGAAAAATGGTCCCTAAAAAAGGTAAAAAAATGCTAAAAGCACCAAATTTTAAGATAAGTTTTGCTATGTGACTGAGATCAGGGCTTCAGGTGGGTCGCTTTAAAGGTCTTCTTCACAAAATCGGGACCTCATAGAAACCGTTCATCTTTTTATCAGAGCCGTTACAAACGTATGATAGATTTACTTTTAATACTAAACAACTATTGACATTTTTATTACCATTTCCTAGTAACGCTCTTAAATAAAAACAGATGTCTAGAGCAATCTTTTTCTTTTGCCTTCTGAAAAATCTATAAACTGATTAAAAATTACCTTACTTTTTTTAAATACATAATTATAATTGAATGAATAAACGTGTGTGTGGATTGTGAATGTTTTTAAATCCTCGGTTTGAACTGTACCTTTGAAATTTTTGAAATTCTGATCTGAATTTGTGTTTGTGTCTTGGCTTTAATTGGGTCTATAGGAATGTTTGCAACACATATGATTAATACATTTGTGGCGTGGACCCCAGGAAGAACAGACCATAGGAGACGTCTGGCATTTAGCAAATAGTAAAACTTTCAAAAGGAACTGATCAAACCCAGCTTGGTTTGTTTTATGGTCATTGGTTATAACAAAAAATTATGACATCTTTCCTAATAGTTGTATGTTTAAACATCTGGTTAAATCTGCAGTTTTTAATAATCATTTGAACTTTAATCTTTAATAATTACCGTTATAAAAAGCAGAAAATGGAGTCAATATTTCTACAATTCACCTTTTTCACACAAGCTTTATTTTCCCAGTCCTACAGTTTTTCCTTTTATTAAGTTTTAGGATTCAACATTTAAAGTAACCTGCAGATCTTTTAACTTAAATAATTTACATTTCTAGCTATTGCATGGTCTGATCTTGGGAGGAATTGGTCGCACAAAGACCCCAAAACCCTTCCCAGACTAACTGGTTTAAACGATGATATCGTTAACCATGTTACACCAGGAAAAGCCCCTTTCTGCCGCCCTGATCCACCTTTAACCCAACAAACTTGTCAGTGAAAATAACTTGTGATAATCAGTTATAATGTAATATGATATTATATTATGATATAATAAATAAAAAAAGGATAATTTGTAGAAACACTAAGCTTACCCATTTATATAAGGGTATTCTACAGTCATTTCATTCAATAATTCTGTGGAGGTCCCTCCAGCTAATTCACAGTGTTAGTATTAATTATTGTGTTTTTTTTACAATGTTTTTGTCAGCACTTTATTATTTAAGGTAGTTTACTAGTATGGGTGCACACATTTGGTAAACATCCTATGCTTTTGTAAATTGTTTACTGTATTTCCTTGCCGAGTTTAAAGGAACTAGCTGGGGAGGCCAAATCTGATGCTACACCAGGAAGTGGAGGAATCTATCAGCCTGCTGGAAAAGGGGGACTTGATTTTCAGAAACTGTCAAAGTTTTGAAGAGCAATGGTTTACAAGCACTGCTGGTGTTGTAGGTATAATGTGTAAGGTTTAAATTAGTTGTTTAGATTTATTTTTTGGTTTTAGTTTCCTCTCTCCTACCCAGTCATTGTGTTTTGTAGGCTAGCCTGTTTGTATGTTTGTTGTGAGAGTTCAGTGCTTGTTTGTTATCCTTAGTCAGGTTTGGTTTAGTTTAGCTTTTCTTTTTGCCCCATTTCTTTCTGGCTTTTAGGGTTTTTTTGGTGGATTCCCGTTAATATTTTTTTTGAAAAATAAATTTAAAAGATCTTTTGTAGTCAATGTCCTTCATTTTACTGCTTAGTCACTAACAAATTCATTGTTATTTATTTAAATATAGAGGATACAAATACATTGAACCATCAGATGTATTAGAATTTAACGCTGTAGCAGCCTTGCAAATTTTCATAGCAGTCTATAAGAATCTTTCAAAGTATAAACTCTAAAATTCACATGTATTGTACTGATAAAGGATCAGCATCATCCAATAATTATAATGAATCCACTCACATACAAACAAACACACAGATGAGCTGTACCTTAGCAAGCAGAAGCAGCAGATCTTGTGGGGGGGTGGGGGTGCAGGATGCAGTGCAAATGTTCAATGCAAGTGCAGAACAAACACACGCTGAACATGCGTCACGGCGAGCATGATTGGTTTCAAGTCTCTGGTTAATGCATTTGAACATGAACACCGTAAAGCTTCAGAGGAAAAATCGCTCTGCCGTTGGACGCGTCGGAGGAGCAGAGCGACCCAAATAAAAATGCTCCAGGACACATTATGAGTTCAGCTCCTAATGAACTGAGACAGAATGCTGCCGACTGCATTTCTGCAGGGTAGAAACTAAACACAGCACATGTTCCTGTTATGATATACAAAAACAAAACAAAAACGGAAGCAAAAAAATGTCAGAACAAATTTATTTTTAGTTTCTGTGTAGTAGAAAGTCACCAAACATTTGAGATCATCAACCGTTATACCGCTTTGCTGCACTGGAAGCTTCTCGTTTATGCCGGATTCTTTTTGTTTTTTTTACCTGAACTCATCAGAACAGATTAAGAAGAGACTAAAGAGTAGGTCGCATTCGGGAATGAGCCTGAACTGCACAGTACAAAAAAATTATTAAGAAATCTGAACCAGATCTGATGCAGTTAAGTTAAAATTATGTTTTGCTTGAACAATAGCTAATCTTCTGCAGTGATTACATATTTTTTTTTTTATATTTTAACATAGCTGAAATCTTATAGAGGAAAGAAGAAGAGCTTCTCGTCATAAGGTGCGAATTTTCAGAAGTCAGACATTTGATGATGGACTAGCAAACATCTGAAGTACACAGAGGGACAGTTGTTAGCAAGATGGCGACTAACTGAGCCAACGTATAGAAACACACCTGCAGACCAGAAACACATATTTAAAACGGGACACCTTTTGACTTGTTGGAGGTAAAGCGGCAAATGAAGGATCAATGAGGATCCAGCAGGAAATCAAGCCGTGAGTCCATTATGCAGTTTTCAGTCACTGAATACCTTGACCTGGTTAGCATCCCAAAAGTCCTTTAACAATGTTAGGTTAAAAAGTTTTCCAGATATTCAAATAAAATATTAAGCCCCAGCATAGAAACATTGTTTTTAGTTTAAAACCACTCCAGCGACTCCAAATATGGCTCATCATAAGCTGCAGGACCTCTGTCTAGATTTGATGTCCGGTGCTCGTTATAAAATGTCATCTCCAAATAAAGCGTGATTTAAAAGTGAAAAAGTATTCCTCACATTTTCATCAGAAACACAGAAGGATTTTATTGAGATCGTGATAGACCAACACAAAGTAAAGGATTATTGTAAAGTGGGGGGAAAAAAAAGCAACAAATAAAAAATACTTTCCTGTTTTTACAATGAAAATCTAAAGTTTATAGCTTGTAACCCTTCATAGGCACCAAAAAGATCCAATACATTAGGTTGTAAGTGGAGCTCTTATGGCTTTTATTAAGCAAATTGCTGTGAACTGTGTAGGAGACACATTAACTCAGACAAAACCTAAACAAAGTATGTATATATTTTAAAAAAACAAAAAGTAAGAGTTGATGCAGGGAGATCCTGAAGAAAAATTAAAAATAAACATTTAAAGGCTGCAGAAGACTTCAAACTGCGATTAAAACAATTCCCAGCATGCAGCCAGAGCTACAGGGGAACAGTTTAGACAGATCGATAGAACAGATTGAAGCCTACAGTGTTTATGACCCAGACCTAAATCCAATCCATTCAAACACTCAGTTGAGTCAATGATCATGAACTGCCCTCTATATGTAGAGGCATTGCTGAAAAGACCTGCATTTGTATTTTAATAAATATACATACTATACCTTTTAGAATTTCATAAAATGCATCTATGTATATATATATATATATATATATATATTTTTTTTTTTTTCACCTACTATACTGTTGGACTAACGCATAAATAGGCAGAAATGTTCATTTCTCTACATTGAAAAGCATCCAGAAAGAATCGAAGAGGCTTTTTTAAAATCAGATTCCGAATTTTTAGCATTTTATACGAAACATTTAATGTAGAAAGTGCTTTAAACCAAATATTACACAGAGCGATAAATTCATAATGGGTAAGTTTGAGAAGCTGAGTTTAGAGGTGAAACGATTACTAACACCCCCAAAGCTTAAAGAATCCCACTGGAATGATATGGAGCACTTTAACAGTGCTGGAATGACTCAGTGTGACTGAGGCAGGAATGATGGGAAACAAAGCGCCGCACAGGCAAAATATAGCTCAGCATGAATAGGAGCACCTGTAAGTGTGTCCAAGATCACAGACCGAAGCTCAAACTGCCCCACATCGTTTCACACAAAGTCACAAACAGAGTAATAGTTTCTTAAAGTGCTTTTTTTTCCTCTCTCTCTCCATGAATAAATAAATACGGCCTGACGAGCACTTTTCTCGTGGCACAGGTATGTACAGTAAACATTCAGTTTTCTTGGTTAAAACATTTACAGGTCCTCTCGTGTCAGAGGAATACAAAAACTTCATAGCATGAAAAGGCAGAAATAATTTAATACGGAAAAATCCAGTAAAATAAAAAAATAATGTTTTTACAGGATGAAAATCCTCCGTCATTTACATTTTCTTCACATCGTCATTCTGTTTGAGAGCACGGACATTGGTGGAAATAGGCTGAAGGGACGTTTAATCATGTACATGCATGACAGGCGAGCAAAAGAGACATTTTCTTCAGAGAAAATGTCCATCATGTCGATTTGGATACATTTATGGGACACAGTCTGTTCTGGCTCGGTCGTCTCCTGCAGCTCAGCGGAGCTACGGGACGGACGGAGACGGAGAAAGAGATGAAAACGGGGCGACAGACACGCCCACACCTCTTCCTCGGACTGATCGGCTCGAGAGGAGTTTATTGCCGCAAGCAGGAGGCAGGGAAAGAGGGGAAAGAGGAGGAAGCCTGTCCTATCACATCGTCTCACACTGTGGAAATCAATTTGACCTCTGAGGAGCTGTGGACAGAAAGAGGAAGAGGATTCTAGTTGGGCTGGCTAGGAAAAAAACAAAAATCAGCAGCCAGCAAACAAACAGGACACACAGCGTAAACCTGCAAACCCAAACGGATTTGAGCTAAAACATTTGAGGCAAAGAGTTGCAGCAGGACATTCAGGGACTGGGTGAGTGCAGCTCGGAAACAAAGCAACAAAAGCAGCGTTGGCGGCTGTTGGGTGATGGAGTCGAGAAATGAATGAACCAAAAAGAAGGTTAAATGAATGAAAGAAGAACGCCAAACACACCAGTAGACTTAAAACCATGAAACAAGCTCTGATCAATAACGGATTCTAAAATGTGAGCTCTCTGGAAAATCATCAGTCAACTAAAATAAGCTACCAACTGAGAGAATACCTGCGCTCTCAAAGTGTTTAGGGGTAAGTTAGGGCGATTATTTTTATGTTCGCAGTTTCAATACGAAGTTTCCTTTTTGTTTTAAAACATAAAATAAAAAGCACCTTAGAAAATTTACTGAAGCATCCAGTTAGACCAGCTGTAGTCAGAAATATGAAACTAGATTAAAAAAAAAAGTAGATTAAACCTGGATAAAGCAACACAGAACAGGTATGAAGTGAACCGACTCGTTCAGTTTAAACAATCAGAAGGATTTACAGTCTGAAGCCGATCGGATCAGCGCATTGATCCCGACCTCGGCATGATTGGCATTTAAGATCACAAGATTGAAGGCTCCATATCAAACGATCGTTGACAGAAAAGGATGGAAACACCGAAAAATGATGAAAACAAATCAAAGATGTGTTACGTGCATCGTCCCAGTCCCTCCGCCATGTTACCCGCAGACCTATAGCTCAGTTTGCCCACATTGTAGTTCTGCATCTAACTAAAGGAAGAACTTGAGAGGTTCTTACCTGGCGGGGAAGCGGGGCTCATACTCTTCAGCTCCCTGCTGCAAACAAAAAGGAGAGAAGGATTTAGTCAAGATGTTCATCCATGTGTTTTACTTGTAAGGTTAGAGGACGGTTGCAATACTCTCAACAGTCAGCAGAGGGCAACAAGAGAGATTTCTTCTACAAGTTGGTATTTCTCTCTACAAACTGATTCCGTCAGTATAAAACTTTAGCCTAATTTACAGTAACATTTTCTACAGTTTAAAGTAACTAAACTGTTCGAATCAGGAGATAGAAAATTGCATAAATTAAAGCTCTCATTGGATAACGTAGCTGGACATCTGTGTCATGCGAAGCTGCTAGTTGTGTTTTACTCTTTCTATTTTCAGATGACAGACTTAAAGCTTTTATGAGAAGTTTGTAGCTTTGGGGATTCGTTTTATACACTAAACTAATTTTGAGCTTCGACAACCGACTCCCTGACGTGCTTCTACACCTCCGTCTTCATTATGTAGTTTAGTGACTATTGTTCTCCATCAAAACAGCTGTACGGTTAGATTCCAGGTAACCCTGGATTTTATTTAAGGGAAGCAAAGTAAAGGGGGCTGAATACAAGCTCAGGTTCCGTGAAAACTTTTAATACTTAATTGGACAGTTTTGGATTTGATTTAACTCAACATAATAAAAGCAGTTCACACTTATAAAAAATAAAACGCACACAAAAATAGATAAATAACACACAGAAGCCCAGAAATGTGAGATGAGTCACCAACTTAAAGGTCTGATAAGTGATTTTCTGAAAGCCATCCTGAGCTGCAGTCAGACTCAGCAGTTTAAGTTTTTTACATGACTGCTGTGCAATTAAGCGTCGCCCACATGTTTTTGTCTAGGTGAGGCGTAGGAGGCGCACTGGGCTGATGGTGAGGGGGGGTTCACAGTTTCATGAGACTTTTCTGCTTTGTGAAAAACTCTTATCCGTGTAATCGGCAGCTCAGTTTCCAGGGAGAATTTTTCTCAGACCTGCGTCGCATCCTGACCTTTGCAACCAGATACAATAACCCATCCCTGCTTCATCTGTTCATGGCCCGTTAGCACGAGATAGATTAGCCCAGATCTTTGTCGGGATCTTTGTTTAATCACTTAGCTTTGTGGGCTTGTGTGTGGATGCTCTGCGGCGCCTGTACCTGTGGGAAGCATGGAACGGCTACGCTGTAGGGACGCTGTTGCCTTTGCAGCGTGGCCGTGCTTTGT
This sequence comes from Orestias chungarensis, assembly GCA_032876305.1. Taxonomy (NCBI): domain Eukaryota; kingdom Metazoa; phylum Chordata; class Actinopteri; order Cyprinodontiformes; family Cyprinodontidae; genus Orestias; species Orestias chungarensis. The sequence goes on from JAVLVB010000391.1 coordinate 178,498, forward strand.
GCAGACATTCGAGAGTGAGTCCCATAGTCAGGGACGGGCAGACTCATGTCCTCCCTCTCCAGAAGGTTCCCTGTGCTGCTGCTTTTCCCATGGTGGAGACTGGAGACACAGGAGGGAATAAGAAAGTAGGAAACTGGGTCGCAATCTGAAATCTCCACATTAAACTCGACTTACTTGTGAACTCGAAGCTGCCTCATGGTGTCGCTGTTGCCCTCAGATATCAGCCGGGTGTAGGAGAAAGGAAACCATCCCCGCCTGGTGGAAAACAGGCAGCAGTTCAACTTTAAAGTCATTTCTCTTTCTGTTCAGTCAATTCGGGTGAAACCTCTATAGTGACTGAATCGAAACACGATTTAAGTCCCAGATCCGACTCACATCCTCGTTTTCTCGTTCTCGCCGTAGTGCCAACCGTCACGGGCTTCAGGCACCAGCAGGGTGATCACGTCGCCCTCGGCGAAGCTCAGCAGCGTGCCGTTGTCTCCTGCGGCGTGGGAGAAGACGGCCTGGACTCGGGTTCTTCCGTTCTTCTCCAGACCGGCAGCCATGGAGCTGGAGCGCGGCAGCGTGCGAGTCTCCACTGGAGAAAACAATTCGGGTTTCACTTTTGACTTGGATTTTACCTCCATAACTACCGCTGAGGCTGCGTTATCGCCCTCCATTATATTTTCAAGGTGATTTACCAGCAACAAAGAGATTTTATGCACGTTGTCACATTTCTTTCCGCTCGAGTTCCTTTTTATTTTCAAACATCACATTTGTTTTTGGCCTTTTATTAAACCTGTGTGCTTCAGGAGTCGAGTAAGCTCAGCCTTTATTCCCCTCATGCATGAAAAGTGTACCAACACCTTATTAGCTTCCCAAGTTGTAGCAGACTCAGTTTATTCAGCCATTTTAATAAACCGTTGTTGCTGCTTGGTGCTGATCACTGTTTGGACTCAACGGATCAATAAGGCAATGAGAGTCTTCAAGGCAACAGAGGATGCAAAAAACAACACAGGTTTTCTGGATTGTGCTAAACCTTATTAAAAGGAGAGAAGCAGCTTACGTATGTGGGTCTTGCTTTTTGTGGGGGCGGCCTTGCGCACAGGTAGGGTGTTTGAGTAGACCTCCGCTCCGTGCCGCTGAGGCTGTGGGGACGCCTTGCCCTGGGCCGCCTTGCCGTCCATCCACTGCTGGTAGTCCTCCCCACCTGCTGCCCCGTTCATCAGCGGCATCGCTCCATCCATCAGCCGCTGTGAGAGAGCCATGCGGGAGATTAAAACCTACGCCGGCTTCCTGCAACATTCACAGTAACCTCCCGCGGTTCTTTAGTGATAACGAAGTCAGCGCTGATGGCTGTATTAATTAAAATCATTTATGCACAGAGTTAAAAACAAACAGCCGAGAGGCTGCAAAGGAATTTCGTGGCATTGTTCCTGAACGCACAACATAAACAAACATATCTGCACAGTATAATTAGATCTCAGACCAACTGAGGGAAAAAACAAACAAACTTTAAAGCACATCTGGACTGAGGGACCTCCAGCATAATGATAAGACAATTAAATTGCTCAAGTTTGTTTAATTTGACTAGATAAAAATGTAATTACCAGTTTGGTCTCGAAATTCACTCACAGTCCCTTAAAGACTGGAAAAAGTCTGCGGGGTCTTATTTGGACTCATGCATTTGAACTGCACCTTCATCTTCTATAAGTTTACATTACACGGACACTTAGAGTTTAACAGTATGAGCTTCACAGGCTTCAGTTCAGTGAGAAGCTGCACTAAGCCTTCCATCATATATGCTTTTTCAGTTCCGCCGTGAACTAAGCGATGACTCAGAAATCCATTTCTCTCTAAACATGCAGCTGTTTCTTAGCTACAGCAGGAGGAAACAACACCATTAACTTCATGAATGTTCCCGTTTTAGACAGGAACAGAACACTTCCTACAAAAAATAGCTTTGCATTTCTTTTGTAATTACTGTATATGTTTAGAGGGCCGATTTAAACCGATGTTTGCCTGCTGCAGCATTTTATCCATAGATGGATGGATGGATGGTGCAGAAACAACTGACCTGCTGTGCCAAGCCGCCGCCGGCCCTGAAGGCTGCCAGCTCCGGAGGCATCGGCAGAGATTTAGCACCGGAGACGGGCTCGATCATGCCGGGATGATGGGGGCCGGGAAGCATGCCGCCCGCCGCGCTGCTCATCTGCTGAGCCAGGAACATGGCCCGATCTGGCAGTTTGGTCGGTTCAGCGCACGCCTGCTGCCACACCGGGATCTTCTGGGTTAAAAGCTCCTTACCCTGAAAATAGAGGAAAAACAGGCATAATATGGAGATCAGTATGGACGAGCCATAATAAAGCAAAAAAACAATGCAAGTAGTCCAACAGTTTTATCTGATGCATTTATCTTACTTTTATCAAACAAATGTCATCATTATTAGTTAAAGGGGAAAAGCTGAAACTATACGAGACCAGATCAGCTCTGTTATGAGGTAAAAGCTGCACGAGTAAATAAAACAGGAGAGATCGGCTGTGATGGATGGTTTACATGGACAGACAGGCTGAGAAGGTTTAAACAGGAAATGATTCACCAGCTCAGTTTGGATATGATATTCAAGAGACAATGCAGACATGATTTGAATTTTTAGATAAAGAATGTAAATATAAAGCCGGCAGGGAAAAGAGGCCAAAGAAAAAGATCCATGGATGAAGTGGAGGAGAAAATACAGAGGGTTGGTATGAGGGGTGGGATGGTCCAGTCAGCAGGAACCTGAAGAATGATGCTCATTTCATACACTGCTGTGCAAGAATACATGTTTTCTTTTGATTTTGTCTTAAAAAGGCACTGTGGGATATTTTGCTATTGCTTGAACACAAAGTAAAACAAACAGTTACGGGTGGTTATCTATGGATCACAGCTCTTCAATTAATCCTAGGAAAGTATAAAAACAATTAAAGTGGCAAAAACGTAGGAGGCATCTGCAGCTCAGAGGCAGCAGGGCAACCAGAGAGATGGATGGCCTCTAAGCAGGAGCTCTCAGCTGCAGGACTCCCGCTTGTCCATGCATTATGCAGCAGGGCCGTTGCGTAAAGACATCGACATTCATCTGCCGGGATTAACTAACGGTCCTGAATCTGTAATCAAAGGAACTAAAAACGCTGCTGGTTTCAACCTGGCCAGGAAGATTTCTGCAGGACGTGGGCGGGCTGCAGAGGACAGCATCAGTCAGATAATGACAATGCAATACAGCCTCTGTCACTTTAGTTAATTCTGGAAATCTGTTCTGGTTCTGCTTAGTTTCTCTAAATCATCACTGCAGCAGCAGAATGAGAAGCCACAGTTCTGTTTAGTTGAGTTCTGCAAACTTTTTCCTGAGAACATCGCCGCTATCCGACAGACTAGCTGGGGTCGCAGTGACTCATCGCTTTAACCATCAGCAAAGATGGAGTGTAGGTGGTCGGCGTCTTCGCCGGTGTTGGGATAATCGACAGGCACAGACGCGGCTGCTTTGTTCTGTTCTCAGAGCGGCGATCAGACACAAACATCTCCGGATACGCTGGTGTTTGTACAGAAACTGACCACAACGGCAGCATCTCTGTAGAAGAAACAATTAAAGCAACGATGCTCAATCCAACAACTTCATTGGTTTCAAGTTCTTGTTCCTCAGCAGAAACCAGGAAATGCCCCGACCTTCAGAGACATCCACATACAAACTATTTTCATTTCATTTAAAGTTCCTTCAAAAACAGCCCAGAAGCATAAAAAGGTCAGAACTTTTAGTTAAAATGCTGCTTTTGTCAACTTTTTTTTATTCCATAAGGTTATTTATTTACGATTCACAAACATAAATTTGAATAGCATTAGGATAAGTTGATCTTTCCATCTCCTGCCATCACTCCGAACATCCGGATACTTCGACTACGTACTCTGTTTAAGGCAGAGACTCACTAACATGTGGCTCCTTAAAGAAAAAAACCCTCTGAGGAATTTTTAGCATCTTTTGCTTAGAAACGATTAAACTCCCTCATGTAATTGGCATCAGGACAGCTGGCAGTTGTTCCGGGTCCAATTTAATCCCCTCTTTTTTTATATTTAATCACCCATCAGCAGTTTGTGTTCTGCGCTTCCTCCTTCTGTCCATCAATCACTCATTCAGACAGTTTCACGCCCACACGCAGTGAGTCGGAACCAAGTGTTCCTGCAGAAGTAGGTCATTCTCCTGGCCGCCTTCACCCTCCTCCTCCTCCTCCTCCTCCTACACGTGAACAAAGGATGTAGCCATTCAGGGAGGAAATGGGAGTGGGTTGCGTTTCAAGTGGTAGGGAGCTTCTGATTGGCAGAGTATGACATGTATTTTAGGTCTAATTATTTCATAACCGTTAATAAATAAAACAGAGGAATAAGAGACTGGAACACATCAACGGATCCGAACGTGTCAAATATTTAACGCTCATCAAAAAAGCAACACTTAGGCTTTATCACTAAATAAGTGATAGTTTTGCTTCATCTCTGCGTTTGCTCTCCTCTGATTCCCTGAACGACAGCTACTACTATAACTACGGTTCTATGAATCCAGGATGACCGCCAGAGGCAGTGCTTCAAGCACTGAATGATCATACTTGCGCATGCGTAGGTCGAGTACTAATGACAACAAAGTCACCTGTGACCTGCAGGGGACCCACGTGACTCGCTATAGTCACATGGGACCCGGCGTTCAATCCCTCAACCTTCTCGCGAGAGCAAGGATTCCGAGGGACCAAGCACTCTGGCTGTCATCAGGGATTAGTAGAACCGTAGGTACAGTAGTAACTTTCGTTCCATTTCATCCCTACTGACCGCCAGAGGCGTTACTTCAAGTACTGGATGACTTATATCAACAAGGTCACTCGGAATCGGCAACATCCAAGGGATAACCACCACATTACCCACCCTAATGTGATGTAGAGGAATGCTGCTCCAAAACTCCTTGAAGGAGATGGGGCTCAGCCACATTCACCCTGTAAAACCGAGTAAAGGTACTAGGTGACTTCCAGGAGGCCACACAGCATATAACGTCCAACGGCACCCCAGTCATGGCAGCAAACGACGTCGCCATGCCCCTCGCAGAGTGGCACTTCACTCCCACCGGCAGTGGCCGGTCCTGCAAGGCATAAGCCTTGGAGATCAAATCCACAACCCTCTGTGCAAGTAGCCGCTTAGAAAGTGCCTGACCTTTCAGTGAGCCAGCGTAGCAAACAAAAACGCTATTTGTCTGTCGGAAGGATGTCGTGGCATCGACATACGCCTCAAGGGCACGAACAGGGCAAAGGGGTTCAGAGGAGCAACCGGTGTCAAACGGCAAGATGGAGAGGCTGGGTACTGCGTGCCGCCCGTGACACCTTCGGAACAAACGCTACATCAGGCCACAGTGTAACACCCGAGCCATCAGGATTCCACCGGCAGCAGGGCTCGGCTATCGAGAGAGCCTGCAATTCCCCCACACGCTTTGCAGAAGCGGTCTTCATTGAGAGCCATTTGAGGCCCGCAGATGCCAAGGGCTCAAATGGGAGGGACCGAAGAGCCTCAAGCACCAGAGAAAGGTCCCAAACCGGTGCAACAGGGCATTTAGGTGGGAACAACCATTCAGCCTGACATGCCAACAGGAAATGGCAGCCACATACACTCGCAATTTAGACAGAGACCGCCCCTGATCCAGTAAAGCATCCAGGAAGGTCAGTATGTCAGAGACCAAACACCGCACCGGGTCCCGCCCTTTATCACGGCACCAGTGGACGGCGCCCATGCACTTTCCATTGTATGCCCTACCGACCCAGGGTATCTGGAAAAAGTGGACCCCGGCCGTGCAGGGGCCAAACCCAGAGCTGGAGCCGGTCTGGTGAAAGATCCAACCCCCCATCGAGGAAAGAAGATCCCTCCTAGAGGGATTTTCACCACAACACAAGTCCGGGGTGGTCTCGAGCCCCGTGTCCCTGATCCGGAGCAGGTCGTCGGACTGATCTCTGACCCGGCACCGGACCCTGGGGCTAAACGACAGAAGTAGATGGGTGCGAGGACCCCCGGGAAGGACCCGCAGCCGCCCAAGTGCCACCTGGTTGGCGATCGCGTCTGTGAAGCCCTGCCAGCTGCTGCCTTGTTCGAGAGGCCTGAGCAGTGCAGTCCAAGGCATCCAGTGCCACAGAGCCGAAAAGTTGCCCCGGAACAACAAGTAGGGCCTGGAGGGTTCTCCTATAAGGGTCAGTAAGCTGTGACTGCGCCAACCAGACCTGGCGGCGAGCATGAACCAGTGTGGAGAGAGTGCGCCCAAGCTCCCTCGTCAGGAGAGCAAAGGCCTGCAGAGATGCATCCACCAGGCCTTGCATGGTGTGGTCCAGTAAAGACGTAAAGAACTCGACGAAACGCCACCGGTAAGTCACAGCGATTAATGCGGCAAATCATAACGAACAGCAAACTGCCGCCGAAAAAGAAAAACACTTACCAGTCGTCGCAGCTGCGACCGCCGATCTGGTAAAGGTGAAAAACAGCTTGTCCAGCCACTGGAGGGCGAGACTTACGGGGCTACCAGCAACAAGCAGCCAGGAAAACAGTGGTACACACGGAAGCAACCAGCTACAGACGACCGTGCTCAACACAACTGCGCGCGAGAGTGACTATGTAGAGTCACGTGGGTCCCCTGCAGGTCACAGGTGACTTTGTTGTCATTAGTACTCGACCTGCGCATGCGCAAGAAGGATCATTCAGTGCTTGAAGCACCGCCTCTGGCGGTCAGTAGGGATGAAATAGAACTTCCTGGGAAGAGTTTTTATTAAAATGCAGGATTACCCCAAAGGGGGGAAAATGTGGAACGACAATATTTAAAGTCACTGCAATTGCCATCTATATTCCATCGTTATGTTCACTGGTTATTATCTTCCACATCTTCATCGTTTTTATCTAGAAATCGAAGCAAGTTTCAGAAAGCGTACCGAACACATTTAGGATGTTTACCTTCATTTGGGTTCAACAGAAACATCCGTGATTATGTTTCCAACATGGTCGCGTGGTGAAAGAGGATTCAGGATGCCATGATCACCCACAGCCTCCCCACCCTTTCTCACCTTGCCATGGTAGACGCTGCTGTTCTTGGCCACGGCGCACTGACGGTCCACCAGGAAGCAGTACCTCCTCCTCTCCTCAGAGAGCGCGTTCTTGTAGCCCTCTGCGATGTAGCTGTCCAGCTCGCTCTGCTTGTTGCTGATGGCCTCCACATACTGCAAGGGAAAGGAGAAGATCAGGAAGGCGGTTCCCAGTTCTCTGAAAACAACCTTTAACACAAATAAAATGGGGATTGGAAAACTCCATATTTAACCCTTTTATGAAGTGGGTGAATCAGTCCTCTAGACAAATGTGATGTGAGCAGTTTTTCTGGGCTATTAAAATTAAAAATGTCACAGCACATTAAAACACAGGAATTACAGAATTACAGAAAAATAGACTCTGATCAATGTTACCCTCACACACTGGGTTGAACCGGTTATCACTTAATAACTAACGAATATCCAGTGAACAAGCAGAACAAGTCAGTGGCCACATAACTAGATGTTTAAACAGAAACAAATTTGACACCTCCGGAAAACAGCTGAGGGTGGGCAGGCCATCCAAAAATAAACCGATGGCTGGAGAGAGCGATTGGAGTCATCCAGCTCTGCTGCATAATCACAATCACACTTTGAGCAACACCAGTGGTGCTAATAATGGAACTAATAAAGCAAAGCAGACATTCATTAGGAATGCCTTATTTACCCGTTTATCTAAACAAAGCAACCGAGAAGCTCATTTAATGTAAAGACAAGCTTCTCTTAGCCGATTCACAACAAGGGACATTATAGTTTTTAAAGCTCTTGATAACCCAGACATTCTTTAAGGGGATCAACAGATTCAGCTTCATTTTCTCAGCATCCCAAACCCATTTATCAATGTAAATGTACTATGTTCACTGCTTCTTTGGCAGATTCAGATGTTTTCGGAGAGACGTTCCCCTTCCAGGGACAAACTGCTGCTCTGATGTATGCGACGAACCAATCTACGGTGGATTGATGAGCGGGAAAAGAAAAAAAACAAAAAACGGGTGCATGTGTGCAGCAAGTTGTCGTCCCCAAACATTCCCAGTGGGACACGACCGAGCACACAAACGCAGTGCAACAATACCAATAATATTTAACCACTGGAATCCTAGAAGTTTTACGTAACCAAAATCCATTTATTTTGATTTTTTTTTTATGATCCACGATACTTTTGACTTTTTTTTTGTCAAGAGCTTGAAGGCATAAACGAGAAAAAGCGGAATTTTTTTTTACTTTTGAAAAAAACAGAACATATTCCTTGAGATGTGTTAAAGAAGCCTTTAGCTGAATTTTCTCTTTACTCAAATACAAATACAAAACATCAGCCCTTTTTTTTTTTTGGTACAGTATAATTAAACTTTAATTCAACTGCTTTAAGAGCGTCTTAAACTAACAAAGGCTTTTTATTTTTGACTGAAAGTCAAATAGTCAGATTCAGATTACTACATGTTCTCTTTTTGTAAGGACATAACTTTGCAAAAATGAAATAAATAAAACCCAACATGTACAGTTTATTAATCCCTCTGAGAAGGAGCAACATTGCAGTGTGCTGAGGAGGAATAGAGCCTCATTGTAACGGGATTATAAGCCAATCGTTACTGCGCCACCTGGATGTGCTCATTAATTTGAGAGCTGCTCCTCATGTGGGGACACCCAACAGTCATCCACACTGAAGCTGTACATGGAAGCCAAGTTGCTGCGACGTGGCCTTTACACAGGAACATGGGGTCAGCTAATGAAGCACAGCAATGAAAAAGCTGCGTTCAGGTTCCAGGTTCAGTCGGGCAGGTAGATGCACGTGTTCCTGAGTCCACACAGCTGCCGGCGGTCAAGGAGAACCGAGTCTTACTTCCATCATCACTCAGCATGAGGCTTGGAACAGCTGGGAGAATTTAATGAAGACCCACAGAACTCATGATGAGGAAATCAATAAGTGGCGTATAACGGAAGTTCTCAGCAAAGTTGATTTACTTGGATACCAACTGGCCTTCGATGCAGCTGCCACTCAGCAGCTGGTTCCTGCTGACAAGAGATAACAAGCAGCATCTCAAACTTCTGCTTGCAAAAAAATCCGTTGAGGATGGTTAACAAGAAAGGCTGTGCCGAGTGTGAAACATGTCAGCTCGGATACAGAGATGATCGTGATCAGCCCTGCTGACGGTATTATTATGCTGTGCAGCCAAGCAAATTCACTTTAAAGGCTGGAAGATCAAAGAAGACCTGCATTTGGACACAGACTTTCCTTTTGAACTGATGAGACCGTCTTGGTTCTCTGCAAGATGGAAGTAATGAAACATGGCGTTGCCTTATTCTGCAGCGCTCACAAACCCTAGCCCTAGCTAGACCTTCATTATTTCAAGAAGCCTCGAGATGACCTGAGCTGTAGTTTGTGTTAACTCTCCTGGAGATAAGTTAGTGTTTTCTTTTTAAATAAAAATGAGGGCAGCTGCAAGTCTTGTTGCTATGCGGCTAATTTAACGTCAGAGTGAAAACTCTTGAAGTGAGGAGCACACAGCCACATCATTGAGAGACTACAAAGGAAAAGCTGCAAGCTTTTACTGGAAAAATAAAAATAAATTAATAGTTACACTGACTTCATGTTGTGGTCTTTCTAAAGGTCATTTGATTTTTGTTGCTACATGTTTTTGCCAGAAATGGACTCCATACAATACGCACCCAGTACACGTTGTACTTTATATAAAGAATCCAGACTAAAGGAGCTTGTTAGGGGAAAACAACCTAAAATCTTCCAGTCAAAACAGTTTGTTGTTGGAGGCAAACAGACAGTCTCCAATAGCTGAGATCTATATTTGTGATCTATCCACCACAAAGAGTGGTGGATAGAGCAGCTAAAATCATCGATGCTCCTTTGCCCCTCCCTCCAAGACTTATACAAATCAAGGACCATAAACCGGGCAGAAAATATTATCAAGGACTCCTCACATCCTGGTCACAAACTCTTTAACCTTCTACCCTCTTGCAGGCGCTACAGAGCCCTGAACACAAAATCAAACAGACACTGTAACAGTTTTTTTCCAAATGCCATCAAACTTATTAATAACAAAAACTAAACTGCTGTTTACTGTTGTTTACATGCGATACTGCACTTTATACATGCTGTGTAATACTGTAACTGCACCTTAACTATTTATCTTACACTAGTTTTATATTTTCTGTACATATGCAAACTCTGCTGA
>JAVLVB010000391.1:191547-208947 GCA_032876305.1 Orestias chungarensis
CACACACACACACACACACACACACACACACACACACACACACACACACACACACACACACACACACACACACACACACACACACACACGTTCAGGGGAACAGTCAACATAACAAAGGCCAACCCTGCTCAAGCAGGGGAGGAAGAAAGGAGCCTCACATTCAGGTAGCGAGCGTCCAGCTCCACCTTCTTCTCCAGCTCTGTGAGGAGCTCGTTGTGGAAAGACTTCAGCTGCGAAAACAGACACAGAAACCTCAACGATAACCAACACAAAGATGACGTAAAAGTAGCCTCAAGCTGTTCTTTGTAAAAACCACTCAGGTCTATTTAAAAGTGGGGATGGAACGTGTGCCTCAGTGCTACGGTGCAAAAAGAGGAAAAGGAAACACCCAGAGGATTACAGAGGGATGTCAGGGGTGAGCAAAGTGAACAATCTGATGCTAAAGTGTTGTCGTTACCCTGCTACAGTGCAATTAACTCATAGCATCATCAGAGTTTTGTGTGGGGCCTTACAGGCAAACGTTGAGTGAAATGTCTGGCTATGAAGAAACCAACATTGGTGATGTTCAAGCGGCAATTTTGGGAACCAAAACTTTTACAAGAATGTCGATGCTAATGTTGAGAATTCAGTCTAGATGACAATATAACAAAAGGAATGATACGTTTGAGGAGCATGAAACTGTAGAAAAGATTTACACTTCAAATGCTTCATTTTATTCTAATGCAGAGATCAATTTGTTTCCTAAATCCTTTTTGAACAGGAATAATTCATTTTACAATTATGTGAATACATGTGCAATGTGCTGTAAGCCTTGTTGTGGAGTCCATGCATCCGTCTCTAGGTTGTGTTTGTAAAACCAAAGTTAAACTATAGCTTCAAACAGCCGGTGGGGGATAATATACAAGCTGTCTGGTTCGTACATAACGTTGTTTTACAGTAAAAGCAATCATTGCATCTACAACCGATTGTGAACCAGAACATTCCCTAAAAGACTTCAAAATGTTTCCAGAAAAGATTGAAGATCCAAATGTTTACAGCAAATCTTCTCACAATTTGACAATTTACTCTACCAGTTAGATAAAAAGCTGAAATTAGAACCGTTTTCACTCAGGACTCTTTGTAAATTACTGTAATTCCACTGTAGCACAGCCATCCCAAGCTGCTAGTGCCCATTAAAGGACGCTCGCTCCTCAGGCCGTCAAAAATTTCACGTCTTTACACAAATAAAGGACACAATCGGTTTGTGGCGATCCCGAGTGGATCTTAGCAACGCCATCGCCACATGCTCACCATCTCCTCCAGCTGGATCTGGATCTGTCTGTGCACTTCAGCCATCTGAAAGAGCACATCCCCTGCAGAGAGAAAACAAAGAACAAAGAGATGATTAACAAACAGAGGGAGAGGAAGGGAGACCAAAAGTGTGATAATGAAATTGTTCCAAACTCACAAACACGAAGCGTGCAAAAATAAATAAAACAAACCAAAACAACCACCATGCAGTGAAACAGAACGCATTGGTGACGGGTATCAGTGGAAGGCGGGGGGGGGGGGGGGGGGGGGGGGGGGGGTGATGGAGCTGTAACATCTAAAGTGATAGTGATGAGCAGACAAAACTCAAAACAGTGAAAGGAAGCAAAAACTATATAAATGCTGCACGGATGTAAACCAAGACAAATCAAAGAGCTGATTAAGAAACTTCCAGAAAGTGCTGAAACCAAGCTGCTAATGTAGGAGTTTAGATCGAATCTATTTAAGAACGAAACTCACAAAAAAAAAAACTATTAAAGAAATCCTCAACTTTTTAATCTGTGCATAAAGATGCATGTTGTGCTAGAACTTCAAATAGAAAACAGCAAAAAGCAAACCTCAGAAAGAATACTTAACATCCTCAAAAGAAACAAACAAAACTAGAAACATGGTTCATGCAGCCACTGAGGTGCTTAAAATACCTACATGCTGCCTCTTCTGTATGTGCAAAAACAAAGAAAGAAAAAAGATCTAGTTTGAGCAAAAGAACACAGACCTGAAGAGACAGATCAAACTACCCTGAGAGAAAATAAACAATGGAGCAAATGACGAGTTTCAAACACAGAAAAACACAAAAACAATCACACTGACACACTCTGCTAATGCACGAAGAATCCACATGCAGAGCCGAATTACAACAGTTCTAACGTCAATAACTGCAAAATATACAAATACTAATAAGAGTTTAGGTGACGTGACGGCGACTCAACAAGTAAACTTTTATTTTTGTACCAATAAAGCAAATTGAACAAACAGAACAGCTTACATGTACCTTTCAATAAAATCCTTCCAGCATTATGCTGCCACCACAATGTTTGACCAAAAGGACGGCGGATTATGTCCCGTGTTAGTCTTTCTTCGTTAAAAGCGATCAGCTACTCGTTGAAGTTTATTTCAGCCTCATGAGAACAGAGACACGTCTTTTAAAAAAAGTGTTTTCAGATCCCCGCAAGCCATTATGGAACACAGCAAATACATTTGGGCTTTCTTTCAAAATTGGCTTCACTGCTTCCACAAGGTCTAGAATGATGAAATGCAAAAACAATAGCTGCCAGATTTTTACCACTTTAGATGTGAACTCCTGCGTCTATCCAAGTCACTTTTGAATTATGCATAGTTGTGTTAGTAGCTTACAAAACATCTTAATAAAATGAACTGGGCTTTGTGGTTTTACCATTGCAAAACGTGCAAAAGTTCACAGGGTGTAAACTGTATCCATCGGCATCCTTTATACCTAAAGTCACTGTTTAGGGCTAATAAACAAAAAGGTTTAAACAGCTCAACCTAATTAATGAATAAAAACCATTTGAGCCACATTCAGTATAATAATGATAGCATAATTCAGAGTACAATCTGATCAAATTAGGACCTTTTTACTCCTGATTTACTGATAAACGTTCATGAATGAATGATTCGGTATGAGCAGCTGCAAAACAGGATGGGGGACCAGATTTAGTCTAAGCGAGGGTCCCAACATGTTAGTGACTCCTCATCCTTCTGCTGGATAATGCACACAGACGCTGAAGTTAATGCAAGACTCTCGGCTTTTCTCCCCCTTCTGCAGTGAGGTGAGCCAGTGTGTGGACCTCAGACAGAGTGGGCTGCCAGGACGGGATTAATGGGCTTAATGGAAGTGCTGCGGTCATGCAGATGAGACTCAGTTGCAGTAGAAGGGATTTAGGAAAGGTCAAATAAGAGGTGGGGGCAGCAGTGGACAGTTAAAACATCTCTGCTTAAGAGAGACAGAAACTCCAAATTTGTTAGTGTAATACAGATTTTATCAACTTTATTGACGGTATAATTTCGGATTTCAAATGTTTTTACAGATTTTTATGATTCTGCTGCTCAACACAACCTCTTCCCCTGAACAGTAAGCCATAAAATATATGTGAAACAAAGCAGTTTGTGTTCGTTATCGCGACAGGACCTCTCATCCACACGACTGTCACACCCATTAATCCCCCGCCCGTCCTCCATCTTAAGAGAACACATCGACAGGCTGTAGACGGAGCACAGGGGCAGATAAACGCACTGATGTGTACATCCAAACTCTGCGCTTGCTCTCGGAGGGCACCCAACACACACTCCCATCCCATCCATTAACCAACAGCCGGCGGCGGTCGACAGGCGGCATCAGGCTGGCTGAACTCGAGCGGCTCGATCACACACACAATTACACGAATGTCAGCTTCAGCCCGAGGAGGGAACCCGATACTGCATTGCATCCAAACCCTGATCAGGAGGGATGGCTGGATGTTTGTAGGACGAGAATACTAGTACCCACACCGTGTTAGACACCATGTAATATAATAATATTGGTTTTGGCCAACTTTCCATTTAATCAGACAGCCTATGTTAAAAATCTGCAGGTTGAAGTAATAATACTCTGTGGTCAACTGGTCTCAATGCACATTGGGACATTTTGACTGCATCCTGCAGGGTTTCATCCACTTGAAAGTCCCCAAACTCCTTAATGTTTTTGTTCGCTTTTGTTCAGTTGGACCCACCTAATCCAAAAATCTCCCCACCTTGTGTTGTGAAATATGAGACTTCTACTCACCAAATGTAAGCCGCTTAGCGTTAATCAGAGCAGATCCCAACATCTGAGCCTTACAGGGGAGGTAAAGCACATTGTTGTCCACTCCCAGAGAGCCGAGGCGGATCAAATAAAGGATGGATTGTGTTTGCCAACTGTTCTCAAGACCCAACAAACTCAACTTTGACTGGTTTTCAACTTCATGCTGGCATTTGAAATTCTTGTTTCTCCATCTGAAAAGCTTCCTTGCCACATTTAATCAAACTATTCTTACATAAGGTTTACATTTTTAATCAAGAATTGAACTGAACTTGAAACCATAAAACAGATTAAGGCTCCCTCCTGTAGAACTCTCCATCTTACGCACCAAACCTCATCCAGCTGCTTTTCTTTGCTTGTGTACGTTCGCACAGATCTAACCGCAGGCGGGGAACAATGCCATTATTCATCAGGCCTTACCCACGGACAGCATCAGAATCTGGGTTTATTACCCCATCTACTTGCCATGCAGCTCCTTGCTCAGCAGAGAACTGAAGGGGGGGAGCGGGACGCAGTTAAAAGTCCGTGTGAAGCCGGGTGTTTTATGCAGCGTCCGTCCTCACAGGGACTGCAATACAGAAGCCTGGAAGCACACGAGCGGCTCTAATCCCCAGAAACCTGCGGTGAGGGGAGTGCAAAGTCCTGCAGGGAGATTGACACAATTACCGTTTTGTGCTCATCTGGGCCTCTCTGGGAGCAAACTACCCTACAGGGCATTGGAACAAGTTTGCACAGCTAAACAAACAATGCAGTATTGGTTTTTACATCTGAAGCACCTGCATGACTACAAGGCCTTTGTGCCTTCTGCTTTAACAAAGTCTTGCAGATCCATCGAGGGTCCGTGGCTTGGGCAAACAATACTGCCGTTATGGTTCTGTGAAATTAACATCGACTGAAACGGAGTGCGTCATGTTATACATGACCTGCGTTTGACAACTTTGTTCCTCAAAGTGAAAAGTAAAGACCCAACATGAAGGATTTATGTCACAGCAGATCAATTAGGTTGATATTGTGAAGACCTCACGAACGTGATGAATGAAGGCGATTATCCGAGACACTGGACGCTCGTCTGGAGCCATGGACAGTGGCCAACACGTGGAAAACGACCGATATATTAAACTTGATAGCCCTTCAAGTTTTGACACATGGTCAATGTAACTGCAGATTTATTTATTTTTTTAAACAGTGATCCATCAGCCGGTCTGTCCCTGTCACGGTTTGTCTCTGTGGAGTTAGTTGAGATGACGGAGGCAGATCTATAATGACTGCGTATTTGTCCACTTTACAGCTCAGAGACAAGTTAACGATGACCGGGGATCTGCAGCTGCGTCTGGTTTGCACAGGCGTGTTAACTTAGAATGCACCAAGTCGGTGCGCTCATTTGTTTTTTGCAGAACGTTCGTCCAGAGTCACTGCGCTTCACATCATTAACTCACCGTTTGGTTCAAGAAAAATGCGACGCCTCAAGGTCGTTTCAGTCCAGCTCATTACTGAAGCCCCATTACCAGCCCGTTATTAGTATTTGCTCAAGCAAACATATACAGTCCCTTTCTGACGCTCACCGTGTACGACCAGGCACTCCAGACATGAAGCTTATAGCTGACAAGACACCGGATTCAAGACCCGAGGAATGTAACATCGAACAGATGAGGTGATATGAAGGGTTGAATGACAGGTGAGAGGGATCAGAGGGCCGAGGCTCTCCTTCTGTGAGCTTTGTTGGCTTTCAGCTTTTGATTTCTGCAGAGACCGTCTGACAGCTGCTAATGAGCTGGGAACACATCGCTTTCCCCTCTTTCTTTCCTCCATCTCCAGTGTCCATCTTTTCATTATGCGTCTCATTATTTCACTCTTCTTCCAAGTCCCCGGTAACCACCTGAGGTGACTCAAGGACAAAGACTATCTAATAGCCCAAAGAGCGTCAGGGAGAGCTAAATTGGTAGTGTCGAGCTCCAGCGGCATCATGCAGACAGACGAACGATATGACCGTCTCCATCACTCAGCGGCCACTTGGGGTTTTGTTAAAACGCCAATGAAAAGCTGTCTAAACTAATTTAAAGACAAAGGAGAATTCAATAATGATACAAAAAAAAAAACTTCATTCAACATGAGATGTCCGAAGTCATTAGGGAAAAGCCCAAATCAAACCCAGCGTAGGGAAGTCGACAATTATTCCTAAAACAACGAAAGATACAACCTTACATCAAGAAGTAAAAGAACTGGAAATAAACCTTTCATCTAAAATATAAAAAAAAAAAAAAAAAGGAATCCAAGACCAACTTTTTCCACTTTGTCACTTGTCCAACTAAACACAGGAAATATTTATCTTAAGAATGTCACCATTTTTAATTTGCCTATTTCAATATAAACAGGCAAAAAAATTTATATATAAATTAGAATTAAGTACTAATTAATTGCTAAATTAAATTCAGCAGTTAAGATTTCGATATTCAAATTTACTCTAGTAAAATCGAATTACATTTTCTATCTGAATAAGCCATCCTGAGCATGTTAGATTTATGTACTGTACATGATCTGAGTGTCAGTTATCACTTTCAAACACCATTCCAAACACGGAGATAACATTTTTAGGTTAACATAGCAAATATATTCAAAGTCTGAAGTGTTGTTATATGGCGGCTTAATATTTCAATCGGAAAGTCACATGACTTTCGCACGGGGCGGTTCCTGCCTAGTTTGTAAGTCGTTTTGGATTAAAGAGTGGGCTAAATACCTAAACAAATAAAATTATATCAAACTCCTACATCCCTCTCTGGCCTGGTATTGATTGTAGATTCAAGTCATGCCAGTTAGTAAATCTAAAAGGAAGGAAACAGTCCTAAAAATGTGGACCGTAGACAAACTTTAAATATGACAAGTATAAGTGGCTGTAGGTACGTAGAAAGAAGCAGACATAGATACACATTGCTCTTGTTGCAGTTTCCCCTGCATACAGAGTAAACATGACACAATTCAGATTGGCTTCCAAGCTCAGGGGAAATTCCGCTGGTGCAGGGTGAGCAAGTTTAGGGTCAGGCTGAGGTCACCAGGTTTCCCAGAGATTGTTCCACATGAGGCGTCAAGCGGGTAGATGGAAGGACAGCGGCGGGCGGATGATGTGAAGCATTTCCCACAGAGGAGCTTTGTGATTATACCCAGCGTAATTCTATGCCGTCTCGGCCCCGTTTGTGAGTCCTGAAATTGTTCCGTTCATCTTCGCTCCTGTTTACCTTTGAATCAGTGTAGTAGCTCTTACGTCTCTGTCGCTCACGCCATGCGCCGCAGCATGTGGTGATTAAATAGCCTCTCAAAGTCGGATTTGAGGAGACGTTGAAGAGATTTTGACAGTGAAACAATTTTCATCCGACAACACAGAAAGAGACCAGATGCGTTTTTGGATTATATAGTCTCGAGAAATGGGTCAAATAAGCGAAGATATATGAAATTCCTTTGGCCAACCTGCTCATTTAGGTTGGGATGCTGTAAATTCACCATTAGTAATGAATAAATGGCATCTAAACCTATTTAACAGAGTTAACGGGAGGACCGATAGGAAAAACAAAAATGAGTTTCTTAGAGGAGTAGACTGACTAATAAAATGTTTTGCATAACTAATTTACTAATAAAAGGACACTTTGAACGATTGGTAATCTCTGGTTTTAATCCAGAATAATTTCTTTATAGCATGTTTGTGGTTTCCCAACTGATTTTAAGGCATCATGGAATCAAAATACTTTAAAGGTTAAACCGTGATAAATAAAAACTAAACCCTTCCTAAAGTTGCAGATTAAATTTTGGGGGGGAATTTTATTTTATTTTTTTTAGTTAATTTAAATAAAACAGGATTTAAAAAGCTAATAAGAGTCAGTTTGGTGGTTAAAATAAGAAAAAGAATAAATTGGGAATCATAAAAGTTGGAATTTACATAAATAAAATGATGGATCATCGTCAATAATCTAAACATTAGTAATATTGGAATGACTATTTTTTTAACCCAAAAATCATAGTGTTTAAAAAGAGATCCTTATCCAATATGATCCAAAGTAATATTTTCATCAACAACAACAAAAAATGTGCACATCGCCTCTGATCTTTTAAAAAAGGTGTCATTTCTTTTTATGTTGTAATTGGGTTCAAATTCTGAGCAAACATCGTCTTTCTCTAAATTATATGGCCAATATTTGGAAATTAGATTAAGGACAGAAGATTAAAGTCAAACTCTTGGTTGGAATAAAGCTTCTTTTTTGTTTTTAAGCTATTTTTATTCATGATTTTCTGTCCCATCTTTTCATAGTCACAAACGTTTCATAAATACCGCTTATTCATTCATAGTGACCTGAAATAAAAAAAGAAAAAAAGATGATTTGAATATGCTGCAACAAACGAAGAAAAAGCAGGTTTGAATCAGAACCTAAACATTTGCAAAACAAAAACCAACCTTGCTTTTTTATTCCATTGCAATAAGAAGCCCTTATTAAAGTTTCACATCTCCCTACTGCATTTCAATGCTTGCTGCCCTTATATAGTCAGAGAGGGGAACCGGAACTGCAAGAGCTTCCTAGTTTTCCTCATCACGATGCCCATATATAGAACACGGAAGACAGTCAATGTCCTTTTCGGTCACAGTGACATCACCGCCGGACCATTTTTGGTCTGCGGGTCGAGCGTCGTATTCCGGCTCTCCTCCATCAGAGCGACTCCGGGTTGAGGCGTTTTTATTGAATCTATTTTTGGAAACGTGTGCAGAGTCGGTATGTTCTCCCAGGGCTGAGTGAGCTCCCACATCAATGCGGGGGTGTCTGCAGACACAGAGCGTCGTAATGAGAGGGGCGCAGATGAGTGGGAAGACACTCCACACTGCGGTAAGGGAACAGCTCATTCCTCTGCATATCCTCTCATGAGAGCGGAGCAGTTGGTCCAGCTACGAATGAAACCGCAAAGAATCACATCCTCTTCCTGTGTCATTTTCTCGTGCCGGTGCGGCATCAGTTCAGTAAAGTAAGGAACAACACAGCATCCCCATCACTGAGATGCATCTGCTTACTTTGAATGGAAAAGATAAAAATGAATTTGACTCAATATTACGGTTATGGTCATGTTTACCATAATTTACCATTAGTTCGTCATTTTTCTTCTCCTTTTTATTAAACTGGGTTTAAATAAATAAATAAAATAAAAAATAATCACTATTCCATCTGGCACGACCGCAACGTGGCTTTTGAAGAAACTGTTATGTATTTGCACCGTTTTCTTTCTGATCATATTATTACAAGGAGCTACACACTGGCAGGTAATGAATATTCAATGAATGAGTTTAAATTGAGATCTTTGCAGAACTAAGTTACAACACTGGAGTCGTCACAGCTCTAATGACCACAATCTATCCGGGTGAAATGGGAGCACGCGTTTTAATTCAGATTTAACTTGACAAACGCCTTCTCTCCCAATTTCACACAGTCACATGGAGGGCAACGTCCTTCGTCCATGTGCTAATGCCATTAGCCGTTCTTCATCACAACACTCTGCCACTTCACGCTGAAACAATGACATTAGTCGGAGTGATTCTGGAAAAAATTCAGGCAGAGCACAGTCCAGTTATTTCTGTGCAATAAGCCACGGCAGTTTCAATTTAGTTAATTACAATGGTCAGCTCTAATATTTCTGCATTCGGTCCACAGCAATTATAAAGTGTAAGAGAACTCTCAGGGATAATCACCTTGTTACACTTGGCGGCCTTTGCTCTGGTCACAACGCCCAAAAACGTGCCGCTCAACAAACTTTAACTCACACCCACGTTCTGACACCCGTATTTTCTGCTAATTAATAGGTTGCCGGGCTTGAGAACGTTTTCACATTATCCAAGAACAAAGCGTTCAGTGTTTTCTGACCTTCTACAGCAATGCAGGGGAGAAATCCTGCAGTTTATGCTGCCACCAGCACAGCGTCTCTTTGTGATGAAAAAGACTAAGGGATGCTGATTACTTCTAGTCATTGAAATGAACAAATCAGGAGAGGGAGCAGGGAATTATTTTTAATCAGTTCTCCCAACCTACCAATAAATCCCCTGATGTTTGGCTGCCTGTGTTTGCATCCTTTTATGATCCTAGACTTTGAAATGCTCCCTGGGAAATAATGTGTTGATTATTTATGCTTTTATTAAAAATGTAACGCAATCTATGGGACAGATTATGTATAGGTTAGTATTGGGCCCTTTCATTTGCATCCCATCAAGCATCATGTCCAACCTGAATACCTGACAATGACAGTACCAGTGACTGAAAGTAGCCATTCCTTCAGTGTGCACAGCCAGCAGCTGCTCCCAGCACTGCTGAGACATGAAGACGGAGTCCATCGATTCTGCTCATTCTGCCGTCTTTTCACTGAAGGTAGACAGAGGTTCTGCAGAGTTAATGGAGGAGCTGAGTCATGTTTAAGCTGTCCGCAACAACAGGGAGGCAGCGCGCCAGATGAACGTGCAGCCGTGCAATGCAGCAGACATGGAAGCAAAGCAACAAAGCTGATGGAAAGGTGTATGGGTGGATGGAGAGTATGGACCCAAAGACACGTGCATGAATTTCAAACAGTCATGTTAAAATACAAAAACGTTTCTATGAATTTACACAATTAATTGAAAAAAAAAAATCATACATCCTATAGTGTTCGTATCAAAGAAGTAGTGATAAAATGAGATCTCTGAATATTAAAGCTGAATCAGAAGTGGAGTAAAGAAAGAAAAGCTTTTAATATCGCGTCACAGAGTATAAAAGCTCCGCCGCACCTTCTGCCACGTTGACAGATCTGCAACTACGGCACAACCATCTCCAAAAAGATGCTCCTGCCTTTGCATCTGCCACAGCTCCCATCGACACCACAGTGATGTCCGTACTGAGCAGAACCAGACCTGATCCAACCGAGACCAGACAACACCATGTATAAGAGTGGATGTGAGTGTGAGTGTGAAGGCTTGCTCCTCAAAAATAAATTAAAGAAAAATATAAATAATTTTATTAATGTAAAGCATACAAAAAAAGTGTTGTGAATGAAACAGTGAGGAGGTGAAGCACCCTCTTATATGACTGTGGAAAGGTTGCATGTGTGTATCCAGTGAGAGGTTGGTCACCAGCTGCTTCTGCTCCACAGCACAAGCCTTCCCATCTGCTATCTGCTTGTCCAAGCCCCGCCCCCACTTCCAGCTCATCAGGGGAACCACTGCCACTACCAGGACTCACCAATATCCTTAGAGCCTTGACTCTCGCTGGCCATCTCGCCCATCCGCACCAGAGCGTCGAAGTAGCCCTTTGCAGCAAATGTGACACCTGGAAACATGGAAGCATTGGGCATCAGATCAAGGGTGCCGGGTTGAAACCTCTTCTTCAGCTCTGCAACCGTTCCCTACAACCCTCCGCTCCCACAGAGAGGCGAGCTCGGGCATGGGAAGCAAAAGAGCGATAGGCGGAAATGGTGACCAGGCAGGGAAGGAGAAAGCTCTATGAAGCAGCTGCAGGAAGCAGAAAGCTGCGGAGATTTTTCTTACAGGCTGACTTTCTGTACAAACTCGATGTTAATCATTCCAAGTCTAAACACTTGCCTCATCAGGTAAACCATCAAATTAATATATGTTAAGTTAAAAAAGGCAACCATAGATATTCTAGTTTGCTTGAGAAAAATAAATGCCCATACGTTGTCATTTCTAAAACAGATATTTTGCTAATATTTAAAAACAATCAGCAGCAAAGCCCTGGGTTGCATCATTACACCTGCAAGGTACGGCAGCCGAGACAGGTTCAGTGACCCAAACCTTGAGGGGACAAGCAGATCTCAGGACGCAGAGACAGAAAGCAGGTCAGTGGCTCAGCACACAAGGACTCACAGCAGACACGGGTCCACTCGGGAGACGCATGGGGAAGAGGGACGAGTTTATTACAGAGCTGTCAGCCAGACGCCCGTTTGTGCTCTAAGCTGTCACAGACTGGTCTCTGAATCCCAAAGGGGAGAGGAAAATGACAAAAGCATTCACAAGGAAAACAATAGAAATCTATTCAGAGTTTAGTCCAGCACAACACAGAGCAAGGCCCACTGCTATGCAAGTCATTGTCCTGAAAATACAGAAGGTTTCTGGATTTCTAAGATCAACATGATTTATCAATCGCCTGCCTTCTCGGTAAATCCTAATGCAAGGGTCCGACCTTCTTTGGTGAGCTTTGGAAGACCCTGTGGTCTTAACTCATACCTTGGTGGTATAGAGACGAATACGTGTGTGGGTCTGCTCTCGGATATCTCAGCTCAAAGCAAATCCAGGGGAGACTGAATCAACCGGATTAGAGGCTTTACCCCTCAGTCAGCTGTGAAGTGACCAAAAAGACCCAAAGTCATGAGGAGGGTCTGTTTAGTAAGATGATAATGGCAATGCAAAGAGTTTTCAAAGGAAAAGGAACAGAATGGAGGTCAAGACGGTTCACAGTCAAGCTAAATGTGTTTCATGCTGCAAAAAACATTGTTATGTATATTTTCAATGTCAGTACAGCGTTTAATGTAGAAAAGCAGGTTCCAAACAAATTCATGGCGCCACATAAGGCCTTTTTAAGGCAGACCAACTTTAACATGACTTTAGTTCTTCATTCACAAGGAACTCGTTATTTGGAACAAGCCACCACCTCCAATGTATTTACCGTTGCCCTCTGCTGTGGTCTGTGTATGAGGTTGGAAGAAATCTTGTGCGCATTTAGGAGGAGTTGGACCTGAAGCCCTTTGAGAAAAACAAGAGGAACTTAAAGAAATCCCATTTGGCATCCATGCAGCTTCATATGTTGAGCTCAGCAATCGGCACATGCTCACCATCCTCAGTCATCCAAAATGTTGCAAGACTCTTAAAAACAAAACTGTCCAAGTCCGCCGCCTTCTGATGAATCATAGTTGGTTTAAACCTCCTCTGGGATGAAGGCAGCCATCCCATTTCTACTTTAAGAAATAGTAAATAAAGGCAGACTGGCATATTTTCCAGTGACAATAAGATGATCGCTGGGTACCCAGCGCTTTTCTGCTTTGCTTGAGTCCAAACTCCACCCATGCTGCTGCCTGGCAATGATGAAGTGCAATCCTCACTCAGGGAAGTTCAGGGTTATTTTTAGCTTCATCTATCAGACCGGAGTCAGGCCGTTCTATTGTTCCTGCAGGCAGCCGAGTCTTCCCTGCATCTCTTCGCTACACACTGCTCCGCTCCAAAAGGAGTCAAATGTTCCCTAAACTGTAAAACGTCATTTCACCGTTGCAACTTTAATAAAATCATAAAGCAATAAAAAGCTGCAGAATATCCTTCAGTTCTGATTTTGAATGAAAAAGTCAATGTTTTCCCATCACCTGGTTTTTATTTCATTCGTTCTTGTCCTGGATTCGCTCTCTGCCTGTTCCCGTTTCCTTGGCCCCATGGGTTGGGATGCCATTACTCTAGCAACACCCCCCCTGCTCCACTTCCCATCGGCTCATGCTCCACTTAGCTCCCACAAGGAGTTTCGGTCGCTTCGTTTTTTAACCTTGAGCCATTCCTGCTTGCGGCGCACACCTCTCCCATTTTCTCACTCATACATGACCATGCAAACACACGAGCAAAAAGGCAGCTAGAAGCAATGACGGCGGAAGATCAGAAAGAGCAGACATTTAGCAGATATGGCCACGGAGAAGCGAGAACAGACAAGAAACTGTCTGAAAACCCAATGAGATTCATCTGGAAATCATGTACTAAATCCAAACATTTGAACAGAAAGTATTACGGAGGCCATCTCTGACAATAGATCTTTATTAAGTCAAATCCGGCTTCAGATAGCAAAACATTACATTGCGCAACATCTGTACCATCATCACTTTATCACAACTCAGGAAGAGTCAGAGGAATCTAGATGAGTGTCAGGCATTGGGTCAGCAGGCCCTCTGCCTGGACGGCTGACTAACGAAAGAGACGCCGCCACGGGAAGTAAACACAAGACTGTTTGTGTACTCACTGTTGAGCGCCTTCTCGTAGCTCTTGGCCATGGCTATGAAGTTCCGCAGGCACGGGTTGAACTGCTCCATGATGTTCTGTAAAGAGAAGCAGGACACGACAAACAAAAAAAAGGTTTGGTTAGACTAGAAGATTCAAAACTGACATGAGCTGCAGTGACCCAGCGCCGCTCTGCCTGTTTTTCTGGGGCACGAGCGCAAAGTCATCCACAAATCAGCTGAGCCAACGGGCAGGAAGACGAGTGCAGGAAGGACTCAGTTGAAGAACCCAAAACCCAGCGAGACAGAGTAAAGGATGTAACGAGAGAACGAGTGGCTTAAGAGTCTGTGTGTGAATATCGGTGAGTGTGCGCCGGTCCCTCACATCTCCCCTGCTGCAGCCATTTTGAATAAAACTACTTTTTGGCTGCGGACCCTGAGCTCAGCAGCAGATCTGGACCTGGTGCCACTTCCATCCATCTCCAGCGGCCAAGAACCATAAAAAAAAAAAAAAAGTGACTTTCAGAGGTCAAAGTTTGACAACAAGCCCGAGATTTCATGCATTTCAACCACACAAGAACTGGACTTGAGCTTATTTCACATTGCTTATCTGTTCAAGTGAAAAAGAGGTAGTGTATATTTTACAAATGAGCTGTATTAATACAAAAGGGAACGAAAAGAAACAGATTTGCTGGGGTTTTTAGTTTGGGCTTCCCAACGTCAGTCATTCAGGGTTGGCGTTCTGCAGACATTAAAAGTGAAGTTTGCGTAAATGACCTCCTCGGTTCTTAATCATACTCTGCAGAGGCTTGTTAATGAACCCTTCACATGATTTAATTGTGGTAAACCAGGAAAACGCAGAAAACATGCAGGATTTAGGCCCTTGAGAACTGCCTTTGGACACCACAGCCTCGAATCCTGGAGAACTGATGATTGGGACCGTCCTGAAAGGTCAAGTGAAAATGATTCCGGTTGTTTGGGAACAACTAGATGACGAAACATTCAGTGACAAACTGAAAAAAAAACACCAACTCTGAGCAGCCAAACACCGACGTCTCCTGGAAAATTAGCATGACGAATGATTTGCATGCGTTTATGAGAAAACAAATCTCAGAACCTCGTCCGTCGTACGTTCTGCCAGAGCACTTCGTCCTTACAATGAGAACAAACGGTGAGCACGGAGTCCTCAGTGCTCGTTAAAAGCTAAGCTAACCGTCACAAATGTGTAATGAGTCTCGCGTCTCAGGTACCAAGCTGCCCTTTCCAACTAAATCAACATATTTTTTCCCTCCCAGTCAGACTTTTACTGCCAGTTTTAGGATCGTTTTGAGAAGCTGTATTGGTTTACAGCAAATCCAAACATCAACTAAGCTAGCCATTAATCAAAGATGAAATGATTTAGACCTAAAAGGCCCTCTAGCTGGCTTTTTAAAAATCCCAAATAGTAGCTTTTCAAGTTAGGTTTTAAACTAACAACATTCCAAACCAGATGACCTTTAACGGCGGGTTTTTTTCAAGCTCATCATCACATATGCAGAAGCACTAAGAACTGAAATGTGCCAAGTTATGGGTGCCTACTCAAAGAGGGAACAACGTGTTCTTAATTTTCCTAAGTAAAAAAAAATAATAATTACATTTCTAGTTTGAAAATGTTTTCCGAAGCAATCCTGAAAGATGCGGTAATGGCAGACGGAGGGAAAGGTACACGTGAAGCAGACTGACATTCGTTGATTGGCCGCTCACAGCTCTAGATACCTGCTGATGCCCGATGGTTTAAACACAACAGTCAGTCCAAAAAAAAAGAAAACAGCACCTCACATGCCTTGCAGTGTTTGTTTGTAGTCATGTGTTCATATCAGAGTGATTAAGTGATGGGTAAATAACATGTTAACAGTCAGACAGTTCTTTTTCTCGGATCCTGATATCCTATGTTTGAAATTATGAGACGAGCACCAAACCTGTTAGAATCTCATGAGAGCAGTGGGGGGAAAAAACTAAAACATGCGGGCGTGTCAAAATCTGAACACATTTAGAGTCATTACTAATTAGCCACCAACTCAAATTGCTAGTCATTTTCTAAATATTGGTACAGTATCTTAACTAAAATGTTGCTCCAATAATCAACTAAGCTTCCAGAAAGAGCAAATATTTATTATAATAGCTTTATTTAAAAGCTTTTTACCAGGATGTTGGATTTTTAGGTTTCACCCATTTTAACTCCAGTTTGTGTTTTAAGGATTTTCCCTTTTCTTACCCACAGTTTACATTATCCTAATCTAATTTTATCCCCTCAACAATTTAGCTGTTCAGAGGATTATTTATTGCAGCACAAAACAGATTACAGAACACTATTAAACCCGCTTACAAACAAGTATGAAGTTAGTTTGCAGAAAGAAGCAAAATAAGCAGTGATGGGTAGAAATTAAGCAATTAGGCAAATTTTAGTTTTACCTTTTCCAAATGCTGGGGGGGCAGCAGTTTACATTTATGTATTAAATTTTGCTTTTTTTTTGGGAGTAGTCATGTAAAAAACTGAATACTATAATACTTGTTTAGATCAAATCTAGAATAAAGGAAATAGAGGACTAATGAGATTTCCACCCTCCTGTTTGTCTTTGTTTTCTTAGAGCTGGGTTTAATGGGTTCATAACAATGTTTGGTCCATATTTAATCCATAATGAATCAGTCGTTTCTTAAGCAGCAGAGACCGAAGCTCATTAGCATTCCTCTGAATAAAAGGCCTTTCTTTAGCCATTAGCTTTAGTCAGGTGGCAGCAAGTAACTGAGAACAGTTTTTCCGATCACGTTGCAGCGATAAAAATGTTCTCATGGTGGAGCTTTGACCCAAATTAACGTGGCTTGGAAGGAAAATATCATTGAGTATTAGGAGATAAAGCAATGTTTGGCGGTAAAGCAGAGGTAAAGATAAAGCAGTTTACCACTTTCAGGGTTTAAAGAGGGAGTATTTCTAATGCATACGTTCCTAATGAGGAGCAGGTTAGATCCAGCAATGAAGCGGATGGCGGAAAATTTGGAAAATGTACCATGAAGCAAATAATTAGTCCAACCGGAAGAAGAGCCGCCGCATGCAAATTACTAGACAAGGAAAAAAATAATGGAAGTAACCTCTGAACAGAGCTGGTTTTGATTGGAGATTAAATATAAAACGACATTTACAAATTTTACGGAGGAAACGGGTATTTGTTAAAGGGGGGGGGGGGGGGTGTCCAAGGAATCTTTTTAATAGGTTTCCTTAAGTCTCTAATGGAAGGCAATCTAAATCCATCAATGGCTAAATGAATGATACCATTTATTTATGAGATCAG
>JAVLVB010000391.1:209047-273405 GCA_032876305.1 Orestias chungarensis
AAACCTAGACTCTTTGTGCTCCATGCTCGGCCCTTGAATAGAAAGGATAAAGATAAACCTCGAGCAAACATCAATTACTAAAGTCATAGTCTCATAATGCAGGAGTCCAATGGCTATTTTGGTTTAAACACGCCTTTTGATGGCAATGCAACGTCTCAGATTTCCTGCAAGTGAAGCACTTTTTCAAACTTGAAATCATATTCTAGCATAAAATAAATATATGGATGGTGAAGGTGTTCTTACTATCAGTCATAATAAAATTCTAAATTACTTCAAGTCCCTCAGTGACTGTATAGGTGGGGTAATATATGGAGAGAAATGAACAAGCCCTCAGCCTCAAGGTTAAGGAATCCATCAGTGCAGCATGGCAGGGCCCATAAAAAATGTGGACCAGGGCCAAAGGTTATAGAAGCCTGTTAAAAATAGGACAAGAGCAGGAGGGAAGGGGCTTTTCTTTAATGTGAACAAGGAGCAGCACTTGGCTGGAGTCATCCGTTCAGGGACTGCAGAGATTCGCTTTAGAATGGTGGAGAAGGTGCAGAAAGAGAAGGATAAGCGCAGATCTGAGCAAATGATGGATGAAGGGAAGAGTTGGAAAAAAAAAAAAGACAGGGAAACGGAAAACAAGCAAAACTACAACAATAGGCAGAGCGAAACATGGGTAAAGTAGTACAAGTGAATCTACTCTACCATCCAGCAGCCCCTTCCTAC
Organism: Orestias chungarensis; assembly: GCA_032876305.1. Classification (NCBI taxonomy): domain Eukaryota; kingdom Metazoa; phylum Chordata; class Actinopteri; order Cyprinodontiformes; family Cyprinodontidae; genus Orestias; species Orestias chungarensis. The sequence continues at coordinate 209,759 of JAVLVB010000391.1, forward strand.
ACAGGTGAGGAGAAACAGACAGAAAAAAACAAAAAAAACAGGAGCACTGAGAACATCGTGACCAAGCTGGCTCTGGCAAAGGCTGTTGGCGCGTTGAAGGCAGGAAACCGGTGTGTGGGATGAGTCAGAACCTACAGAAAGAGCAGTAGGCTCGTATCATGTCGGGGCGTAAATTACTGGAGCGCCAAGGCAGCCATGTGGCACCATTAGGACCTGCTGAGCCACTCGCTGCCAAACAGATTAACCAGCGAGCGGAGAGCCGGCAACCCCACTGAGGTGGGAGGGAGAGGGTGGGCCAGGTGGAGGCTAGGAAAAAAGAAAAATACGTACGCATATAGATTTTATTACTATAGGAAAACCATTTGACAGCAATATAAAGCCATTAGGAACTAACAAAAAGTCTGTGGACTCGTTTTCAATCCTGCGGATTTTTCAGAAATCCTCCTACTATAGTCTTAAGAAGGTTTTATAGTTTCTATCTGCCTATTAAGCTAAGACAATAGCTGCTGCTTTATCTCGCTTTTCCTGGTACTATCAGTTTCAAACAAAGTTCAAACATCCCATTCATACAATATTAAAAAGCTTGATCTGGACCAAGTTTAAAAAGGATTACCAGTTTGTACAAATGGGATTTTATTTTCATTTTATGAACAGACACCTAAAAACCACAATTACTAAATCTCTATAGTTCATATCAACCAACAGGGGGGAAAAAAAAGGCTTTGATGAATATTTAATTTTGGGGGAGAAACTATCAAAGGTTTAAATTGGACCAAGAGGGAAGAAGTCTAAAAGAAAGTTTCTAAACTCTTCTATCGAATCCTTGAGGATGGACTCCCACAAAACATAGAAAACGGCTCGGTTTGTCCGTTCTTGCCATTCTACTCAAGACTAAGAATCAGGAGAAAATCAGCACAACACCCAGGTTCAGAAGAGCGAGGTGAAGTGATCCATGATGTGATCCTTTAGGCCAGTTCGCAGTTTCAAGGCAACCAAACGGCCAGATTTGTAAGTCATACAAGACCAACTTCAAGTGACCAGAGTTTGTAGACCATCAGATGGATGAAAATCTGAACTGTTCTTTCATTAAATATTAGTATTTGATTATTTGGTAAAAAAAAAAAAAAACACTAGTCAGAAAAACAAAAACTAAATAAAGCACCACACACTTTTGAATTTTCTGTAAAAGCTACCAACTATGGCGGCTGTTGTTCCTACATGTATTGATCCCAAACTAACAGTAATTGTGAATAATTACCGATAGTTATATCCAGTGGGGTGGTTTTATTACAGCAGCAGTACTTTGTGCTTTTTGGCTTCAAATTTCCAGAGATCCAACACGAGTGATTACTCGTGTTCAAACTAAAAAGTGCAGGATGACTCCACCGGCACCCAACCACCATGAACAGAACCAGCTGCTGGTAATGCGATGGGGAAAAGTCACTCTTCAGATCTCCAGCTTGACATGCTTTGTAATAAAAAGGTTAAAACAAAACTGATAAACCTTCTTTTGTGCGTTTTCATCCAGCTTCACCATCAGATGAGCCGTCGTCAGACAGCGGAGGAACACTCAGCGCCCACAGATGCAGCAACGGCAGAGGAAAGGAGGGAGCACTTCCGACACCATATACGGATGTGCTGGAATACCCCCCCCCCCTTCAGCGCACCTGTGCTGTGACTGGCCGAGTCATTTCTATTCACCTCATGATTGCCACAGGAACACTGGCGGGGGCGGACTGAGAGAGGCAAGAGCAAGGAGCGTGGGAGTCTCCCAGTCATCGTCATGGAGCGATGCGTTCCATTCACCGCCGCCCCCCCAGCCTCATTTTCATCTCACACACGTACATGTGAATCGAAGGTGCGCTTACGCAGAGGCACGTTCACGGCAGCGTTCAGCCGCACTTGTGTGATGCCAGGATGAACTGCGAGGGGTTACAGAACAGATCGTGCATCAGAAGAGTCTGGATGCGGAGATGAGAGTTCATATCTACGTTGAAAATCCCATTTCTACTTTTCAGTGACGCGCCAAGCCCAGCTGAGAAAACAATTGCTGCAGTTCGATATTCACGCCAGCATTTTGCCTCTCAGGGCTTTCCTCCTCGCCGCCAATCTAACGGAGATCCGAGCTGCACACCTTCCCCCTCCCCACTCCGCTTCCATTCGTCTGAAGAGCAGCCCAAGTAACTTTCCTTTCATCCGCTGCCAACCTCCTGCAAACCCAGCGGCATCCACCACTCGCCCTGCTGCCAGCTCCAGTTTGATAAGCGCGTTGCTAAAGGCAGCTGACGTGCAGCACAAACGCTGCAGATGTGAGCACTTAGTCTGCGTGGCACACAGAGGCTGTTGTTGCTAAGTGAGATCTTAATAAAAAGCGCGTCTGTGAGGAGCTGCAGGAATAAAGAGTGCCAAGCAGGCATGTTTCAGATTTCTTGCACCAGTCATCCTAAGAAATGATGGACCAGACATGCAACATTTAACAGCCGGACCCCCGTTACTGAAGAAAGATAAGCCACTGCACTGAGGTGGACAAAGAGTTTTAATAAAACCTTAGATTACATAAAAGAGAACCAACCATCAGCCTGATATGACTGATAAACGTTTTACACAAAAGCAGGAAAATGCACACTGCTGGTCAGCTGGCAGAAACTAATTTATTTCATTTTCCTCCCTTTCTTACAGAAAAACATGTGGATGTTTGAAAATAGATTAATATCACATTCATCTTAAAACAACATATATAAAATTTGTCTTTATGCAAGAACAAAAAACAAACAAAAAAAGCATTAAAACGATAACTGTCCTCGAGGCCTGAGCATCAGCTTGCAGGCACACGGGTTTTGACAAAGTGTTGGTAAAGAGGAAGTGGACTGGCTTTAAAATACCGTTCAAGGAACGCTCCATCTAAATAAATGTATATATTTAAAGGACAGGTCAGCTTGTTTGTGTGGCAAAGTGTTAGTCACACAACTACAATACCCACTGTTCTCCATAAAGCCTTTATGAATGACCTAAAATAAGTTCAGCGCTTTGATTTTGGCGCCATGTTCTCAGGGAGCGATGCTGCTTCTGTTTCTTCTGCTTGCATAACCCGAGCATATTCCCCACATCACAGAGCGTCGTCACAGAGGGTCAGCGTGATGCTCGCACACTGCAGCCATCCAAAGATCTGCAACAGAGTTGGAACCAACCCTGGAGCCCCGAGTAGCCATGGGTTCTCAGCAGTGACAGGAGCACAAAGACGCGGATGAAGCTCCGGGCAGAGACGATCGAGGTGAAAGCAGCTAATCAAGAGAAGAAAAATCCCTGGTACACCAGAGATATCCCGCTTCAGTGGAGCGTTTGGATTAATCGCTCCACTGATGAGCACAGAGGCTGCAGGCTTCACCTCACGCAACCTCAGACACGAGAGGCTCCCTGCCAGCTGGGGGACGCCAGACTATTCCGTCAGAGCCAAAGAGAGTGGAACCTGACGATGGAGCACTGCATCAAAATCTCCTCCCTGCCTCCATCAATCTCCCGCAGCGCCGGCCCCGGCAGATCCCGCGTCGCTCACCTGCGACGCTCCGCTTTCAGCAGCGGCTGCCTGAGAGCTTCTGAGCTCCACGGCTGAACGTCGCAACGCGGCGGCATGCGATGAAACACCAGCAACAGCTAAGCTCCATGCGAGAAGCTCTGATCTGTAGCAGAGGAGACTGGGAATGATGCTCCGCTTGTGTGACTGCTGGGCTATGAGCTGGAAAAGGCTTTAGCAGATTGTGCTTGAATGACTGTGGGGATAAAGTGTTCAGCAGAATTACTCACAGCCCCCCCGCCCCCTCCTCCTTACAAGCACAGTGGAGAAAAATAGGTTTGGCCTCATAGGAACATTTGCAGAGAATACACGTCATTACACAACAATATTCACGCAGGGACTCGTGATTCCAACCACTTGAGAACACAAAGGCACGGGAGCTACTATTCCTTAAGAGCATTGCAGCAATGCCGGTGGATAAACTGCATTCAGGGAGGAGCCTGAAATTAAACCAAAAAATCCAATCATGACGTCATCTAGACAAACGATCGAGGTGAAGGAGTTGAGATATGAGAAGGTGTTGACACGTTCCGGTTCAGATTTTAGTCATTTAAAACTTTCTCGCTTCCCCACATGCGGCCTTTTGAAGTGGTTGGCTCTTCTGGTCCAGAAGCCGTCCAGGTCACCTCCCACATGAGACGCTTGGAAGCACAAGTGCACTTGATAAGAAGGGTTCTGAGTCACGGCCGAGTCGAGAGATCGTGTCTGTCGGCTGGCGGAGACGGGAACATCTTGGCGTCTCACAGAAAGAGCCGGAGGAGGCGTTTGAGGAGCGACAAGTCCACAGGGAACCATCAATGCTTGATAAAGTGTCAGATGTAGGATTTCAAATTCAAGTTTTGAACTACAGTAGGTGGTTCGGTTGTCAGGAGCTTTGATTTTGGCAAACTTGAAACTGCAGAAGATCGCCTATAACTCATAGATTTGACAGAAACATAAAATCAACCCGCCTGTTTTCTATTGCCTAAACTGTGAGAAGATTCAACAAATAATGCAGCTGTGTTGTGGTGATGGATTCTTTCAGATCGACGATTGGATGAAAGCTCTTTATATGCACAACAAAGAAAGCTCTGAAATCAGTGAGCTGACCTGCTGATGTGTGAATAATCCACCGCCACCTCTGAACAATGGAGCCAGCGAGCTTTATTCCCCAACCTGAGCCGCGGCACTGCTGGGATTACGGCACTCAGCTGAACACTCTCCTGAACAAACACACAGCCCCCCCCCCAGCATCAAACACTTCTACCAAATTAATCCACAGGGACACTCTCTGCATCCCTACCACCTCCGGACGCACTCTCTCCGCTCTCTTAGCGGCATCAGAGAGCAGATAGAGCGCCAGTCACTGCCGCACACCACCCGTACGACTGCCCCCCCATGCAGTCACCAGCGTGAGTCATCCTAAATTTACATTCGGCTTCTGTTTCGGCAGCCGAGGACGAGGTTCAGGCTGTCGGTCTCCCGCGCTCTGCTGCCGTTTCCACCGTCAACACAGACTAGAAAACAGCCGCACTCACGCAGGGTTACTGGATAGTCGCTGGAGAACGAGGCGACAGCTCAAGTTGTTTTTTAACAAGTAGCTGTCAGGATAGAGTTAAAATAATGATTCAACTTATCCAGCATGTTTGTATAAAATCCATCAGGTTATAGCAGATATGTATACAAGTATAAATGCTTCACCCACAGAAATATTTTGTTTATATTGCTCAATTAACGGAAACTGGACCAGAAAGGTTATACAACCAGTGCGTCCCGTGGGTTCTGCAGAATTATGCTGTACAACTAAAAGTCTCTGATCCCGACCTTAACGCTGATTTTAATTGCTGATATTTGCCGCGTCCCGCCTCCCTACGAGGAGAAACAAGACATGAGTGTTACCTAATGGGAACTGGCACCACCGCACTTCTCCGTCCTCCACGGTTTTAATGAATTAATGACGACCGGTTAGTCTCTCCAAACACACCAGTCAGCCGGGGGGGGGCTCAGGCTGGCAGTGGCTCTCTGCAGCGCATTAGTGGCGTTGCGATGACAGGAAGAAACCCCCAGTGCTGCATCTGCATGGAGGCATTTCCTGCACACTGTTCATGACTACGTCTGGTTTAAAGCTGCAGTCATCAAGTCACATTTTCTTCTCGCTTTAACATAAGTGGTAACGCATATTCAATAAACTGATGCCAGATTACCATCTATACTGTAGATGCAACAATATGATTGAATCAATGTCATGAACGGATGCTTGAACCCATTATTACAACAAACCAATTCTCCACTTTTAATAGCGCTAAATCTAAAAAATTGTTGTTTCCATCCGGACATCACTCCCAACAACACCTCAGCAGCATCGATGTTCATACATCATTACATAACCAGGCATCCCAGGGAGGAGAACCCACATCCACTCCCTTCTCCTCCCGCTGCTCCACCAGGACAGAACTGCTCTGTGGATGCGTGTGGAGCACAGACAGCTTTCCTCACATAAAAACAGACACTTGTCATGCTGCCATGTCTGAGATCTGCATCATATGGAGAGCTGAGTAAAGTGAGAATCAGAGAAAGCTGGGGGGGGGGGACCATTGACATCAGTCAAATCAAACAGACTTTATTTATCCCAAAGGGAAATTAAATACGTGAAGAAACACCATCCAAACAAAATACATGAAACAAAAGGAAGAAATCTCTCAACTTCTAGTGTTTCTTTTTTTTTTATATAAAAATGAGAAAATTAAATCAGGAAACATGTTAGTGTCTGCTTTTTATTTTTGTATTTGTTATTTAGACATTTTAGTCCAAATATTTTACTTGATGTGTTTTTTCCAGGCATTTTTGCTTTAAAGTCCTGAGATATAAAGTTAAACAACAACCGACTCACCTTGTAGACGTTCTCCGTGATTCGGTGCACCTCGTCGGTCCGGGACATCCTTCCTGCGGGGTCGGTCACAACCATAAAAGGAGCTTTCCGCTCTATTGAAGCCGGAGGACAGGAGAGGATTCTCGGCCGGTTTCTTTGAGCTGTAGCGTGAGAAGCGACGCGTCTGCCAGGCGAGGGGAAACACAAGAGATCTGGGAGAGACGAGCACGTCTGTCGGCGGGAGCCCGGAATTTATAGGAGAGTCCTCCGCTGCGCCCACATGGGCTTCCCACGCAGCCAATCAGCGGCAGGCTCAGCGGCGCCGCCTTCAGGGCCGCTGGGAAAAATCAGTCCTGAAGGATGATAGGAAAAACAACGTTAATATGAAGGCAGATAGGAATACAATAACTTCACCCAGGACAATTTTATATATTTATCTTGTAAGATGGATGTAGTTGTAATTTTCTGTCTTTTTCTTCAACATAACCGATATTTAGCATATTTGTATAAGATCAACAAATAAAAATGAATTTCCTTTTTTTAAATAAACATATATTATTTTGCCTCTCCTAAAGCTGCCATTGCATTTATAATAGGGTCAAGAAAACTGCACTGTAAAAAGTGTCAAATTACATTTTAACATTGTTCTGATATATTTTTACTGTCCTGTCAAGTGAAATAAAATAAAAAGGTGAATATTAATCAACACCGGAGACACAAACTGAAGATCATTGGTAGAAAAATTAATATGAAGGAAGATAAGAATAGAACAATCTAACTTTTCCAGACTGATCAAACCTATTTCAGATATTTACCTTCTGGTTACCTATCGATTTAATTGTGTTTAACTCGACATAACCTTATAAAGATCATATTTAAATGGGATCAAACAGGTACTTTAAAAGGTATTTAATTTCCCTTTGGGATAAATAAAGTATTTTTGATTGATTGATTTGATTGAAAAGGGAACTTCCTTTATTTTAATAAACATAAATTATAACTTAGAAATTCTTCTTTCTAAGGGTTAAGCTTGCATTTATAATATACTCGGGCTAACTGGGAAGAGGTAAATTACATTTTAACATTAAAATGTATTAATGTTGATACAGTTTTTAATATATAATCAAGTAAAATGTTCAACAAAAAAACTTTCAGAAGCAAAGGAAAACAAAAGAAGGCAAGTTTTGTGTTTAACTTTGTGTTTCTTTTTCAAAAAGAGTAGTTGAACAAAGTCTCTCAGTGGCTTATTCAGCATAATTGTAACACGGACTGCTACAGGAGATCTTTCCTGTTCACAGCCTATCATCACCATCTACAGTATCTAATAGAAACATTTAATGAGTTACCTCAAAAACATTTAATTTTCCTGTGTGATGAATTAAGTAGTTTTGATTGATTTATATGCGCAGGTTGATATTTAAAATCATAACTGTTAGTTTGATGTTTCTGTCTTTTTTTTTTTTTTAACAACAGGGTAAAACACCAGCATCTCTGATACCAATATTTCCACAGATTAGTTCGGTTCCAGCAATGCAGCACAGCATTGAAAGAGAGGCTCCTCCAGCTCTGCTCACACAGGCAGCCCACGCCTCCTCTGCTCCAACCATTCAGAACAAATATCCAGCATCACTGCAGCGCCACTAGAGCCGGACAAACCAATCCAAAATGGAGCACATCCACTGTGAGGTTCCTCCGTGTGCTTGTGAATTATTGTGCCTCTGCAGAACATCCTGCAGATGAGTGGATTCTTTGTAACTTGGGATGAGGGTAGATGATGCTCCACAGTGCACAGCAGTACGTTGGATGGATCCCGCAGTGAAATGAGGGTCCTCCAGGATGTTGGTGTTAAACAAAAAACATTTATCTTAACTTACTCACATTCTATCGCCTGCTAAATTTGTTCTGCTCACTGCTGAGAGGGCCCTGGTGGATATGAGTGGGATGGAGCCACTTTTCTCTTGGACTTCAGATCCGCCTCCGGTGGGTAGGGAATCCCACTCGTTTCAGCTCATCACGATCTGCAGTTCTCTGAATGAGAGGAGGCTCGTCACGGTAGAGGACGGTCAGAGCCTCTCATTCAGGGCGACTCTTTGCTTCTGTAAGATAAGACAGAAATTCTTAGGCTGCCAGTGAGGGTTGAATGATGAATACACTCCCTTTGTTTCAGATTGTCACATCAGGTAGTTCCAGCAGACCGCAGACAGTTGGTGAAAATCAATGAGGCGTGTTTGGTCTCAGCTGGAGCAACAGACACAATCCTACTGTCAGCGAGCAAATCGATTCACTCCTCTGTTAGGATTCAAGGCTCGCAATTAGCTTTGTGTAATTGGCTTAAAACATACATCCATGTTTCCGTCTGACATCACGCCCTCAAGTGCGATTACACGGTAATGAGTTGGTCCACCGACTGATAAATATCCTGAGACACAAGTCAGCTGTAAAATCCCACAGAAAAGAAAGAAATGTTTACACACCAGGGTCTAAGATTTTCAAATTTCCTGGTAAAACAAAAGGATTTATTGCAGAAAAACGACTGAGCAACCAACGCATTATAAAGCATGGAGGCGTTAACATCATGGTGAGCTCCTGTCGGTAATCCCTCAGCTTCATCTTAAATCAATGGCTGGGTGTCATAACAGATCAATAATCCCAGAAACACATCTAAACAGGACAAAGGATCAAGCAGGATGACATTAAGCCTCTGGATGAGCCCCACGAGAACATGAATGGACTCAACTTTAATCAAGACGCTTAAACCAGGTATAAAAAATAATCATCATTTCTAATGAAATGTATGAAAACGTTGGCAAACCCTAATGAAGCCAGACGCTTGTTGATGCTTACATAAAGTGGGTTGTTTCTACTAGTTAAACTCTCATACATTACAGCCTCTATAATTACAACCATTGTGTTACATACTGAATAACATCAAATTGTCCAAGTGTATGAATAAAAGCCTGCTATTAATATGAGATTTCCATTCTCCATGGGTACAATTCCATCTAGTACATTTGAACATCATATTTATTTGACCCAAACGGAAGCTTAATCAAAAGCCTGAACAATATCTGCTTAAAGGTCGTTATTTTCTAAAGGGTATTTTTATTCTGAGAAAAACTGATTTCTGGCTTCAGTTTTGAAGTTAATCTTATGTCTAATCACTTGTTTTATCTTAAATTACTTGTTTTTAAAGATTTTTGATGTAAATATTGTGCTTGGACAACTTTGATGTTAAGAGTGAAAAAAACAGACATGTTAGATTTTAAATTGTCCATAAAAATATATCCACATGTGGATGTTTGTCGTGGTTCTCTTTGTAAGTGTCTGATGTTTTTCCCCAACTCTTGTGTGGAAATGTAACGGTTTAATCAGCTTCAGGAGGGTTTTGATCAAAATATCACCAATAATTTAGGAACAAACCTGTCATTTGTATTCCATGACTCCTGTTTTTGCTTGGTTACTTTAGAAAAAAGCAAAACTCTCTTAGTCATTTCTTCAAAATAGAAAAGACAAGAAAAGCAAGTCATCCAAGAACAGAATGAGTGATGGTTGACCTTCATAAGTTGGACAATGGCAACAAGAAAACAGCTGAAATCTGCAGTGAGATAAAGGATTCAAAAATGTTCAAACAGTCAGAAACGGGAAATAAATGGCTGGACGACGGGTCCAAGCTTCGTTTCCATCAGGCAGGGTGAGGATTATGAGAGGTAAAAATTATTTACGGCTAGAGAACTACGGAGAAAGGCATCTCAAGTTCATCAGATCACATCAACAACCGTCCCAGGGATGTTCATGTATTAGCCATGGCGACCAATATGAGACCCTCTAAAAGGATTAATATGATCTAATAGTTGTGGGTCCTTTTAGTTGTTTTAATGAGGATTTTTCACCACAGACCATTTAAAACACTTGTTGGTTTATTGTTTTTACAGAAATGTGTTAAACATTTGTCAAACCGAATTTGACATTTTCTTTCCCAGGATTGGATCATCAGATTTTAGGAGGGGGGGGGGGGGGGGGGGGGGGGGGGGGGGGGCAGATGTAAGAGGAAAAGATATAAGGCAGCAAAGAAGACGAGAAACCATAATTTAGCCTCTTTTAGGCGTTCTGACTGAAGCACTGCGTCTTAAGACTTTAAGTCTATCAAACTCTTAACACCAACACAGGAGGAGCAATCTGGAGATATCACAGTACAAATAATCCTAATCCAGATAAATCCAGTCATGTCTTTACATTTTCATTTGTATCGGCTCTGAGTGGGGGCATCTTTAGGTAGGCAGGCCTCACACTTGCACACACCCACACATGTGAGCCACCTCTCCGATTTAGCCGTCATCTCCAGCCTACTCCTCCACATCGCTCCCCGTGTCTGTGATTCATCTGCGCGCCCGCTCTGACATTCAGGTCTCAGTCCGTGAGCCGCCCACTCCCACGCAGAGCCACCCAGGCTTGTAGAGCGCGGTCGGCTGTGATGTGGAATCCGGTCCATTCAGGACAAGGACAGTGCTGGAGTGGATGTTAGTAAACCAGCCCGGTTCAGGCCCGAGTGACACAGCGTCACAACACTGGGTCTGTTGAAATTAAAAAAGTACCACGCTGTACAACTATTATTTTTCTGTGTCTTTCATTCATTCGAAGCAGAAGTGAATTTACTGAGTGGGACACTGTGACGTAAAATATGTGAACTAAAATGTCAAATCATCCTCAAAAAAGCTGGTCCCCTCTCAATTGTAGTCCTGTTTCACGTTAAAACAGGAAGGATAGGTTGGCATTATGAGAACCTTAATGAAGCAGGACGAATACAAAAGGTTGAAACAGGGTGGGAGGAACGCTTGACCTCACATTGTAACGTTTGTCTAATGGCTTAAATCAGTAGTGTCAAACTCATCATTGTGCTGGGCCGTGTTAGGATTATGAATGTCCTCAAAGGGCTGGCAAAAACCATCACCTCCTGTCAAAAAAAACCAAACCGTCTCCTTATTTTAAGAGTGACCATCTCTGCTAAATAACATGAGGCAATAATGTTTGGTTTTGGCCTCCTCTGCTTAGTTGATCTACTTCCACATGCCTTGTGTCTGCCTTACATGAAATGTGACGGGAGGATTTTCTTTTTTTAAGTTTGCTTCAAAAGTATTGACATATCTGTGAAAGGTGCATCTAGTAGTTCTCCACCTGAGCTGTAGATCTCTGAAACTCCTCCAGAGTAATCATGAACCTCTTGCAAACGCCCCTGATTGACGCTCTCCTCAGCCAGCCTGCCCAGTTTGGGTGGACGGCCACGTCTTAGTGGGTTTCCAGCTGGTTTATCTTCTACAGTACAGATGTTGGATTGAACAGTTCTGGGTTCTGATAAGGTTTCATTACCTCACTATAACTTTAATAATGACCTTAATGTGTCACAATAATTAAGCTGGAATAAAAAAAGGAAGATATTCACCTCTTTTCGTGTTCCTTTGTTAACTGCTGCCACCGTGTGTTCAAACAGTGTATAACACTTACATGAAAGGATAAAATACTTGCTTGGCACTTGTTAACAATAAAAACACTTTATTGTAAAAAGAATTTACACAAAATCCCAACCCAATTTAAGAACAATCAATTTACATTATTTCCGTCAGACAGGATTAGTGGCCAGGTTTTAAACAATTTACAAGTTATTTCCATTGAGCTCCGAAGATATTAAAACTCGTGGATACAAACCAAAGTTCCTGCTGCAGATCCAAGTATGAGTTGTACACAGGAAAATCATTACAGTGCTGAAAATACTCTGTGGGTGCAGATTACATCGCATGAAATATTCCCGGCCTTCTCCCAATGAGGCTGAGCTAATCCGCGATGAGAAAGCTAATCAGATTAGCTCATCTACTTATGTAGGGTCAGATCCAGACGGATGGATAGAGATGCGCCGGTTTGTAGAAGAAACCCCCCTAAATGAGTGAAGAAAGTAGCTACAAAGCAGCCAAAGGCTAAAGCACAGTTTGTTTTAGGATAATTTCACCCCCCAAAAAAGAAAAAAAGCTTCAAAAAGAAAAAAAAAACTTCAAATGTTTTTTCTTAATGTGGATTTTATGTTTTTTTTATCCTTCTAAAAAGAGGCAACAGAAAGCTGTCACTTGCTAAACAGTGAGTGGATAAATTCAAATTCCCTGTTTATTTTCACAAATAAATCTGAGCAGATTAGACTAGATTACTGGGAGTTCACTGGTAATTCAGCAGATGATCTCAGAGCTAGAAATTTAGCAAGTTACATACCGTATACCTGCTTTATATTAATTTAAGAAATGACTTTATGGTAAACATGATGCCTTAAACTGACATTAGGCACAAATATGTCATTTTACAGGTCTTCAAGGTTCACAAGGCACCGCAGGTAAACCGGGCCTTCCAATGAGAACTGACCTGCACGGCTGAAGACAGCCGGTCTTCAGACGGGTAATCTAAGAGCAGCCGCAGTTCCGTAGGGCGGCTGAATGTCTGCAGGAGTGTTGGTTTGTAACAGAGCTCGGTTCTCTTCCTACACAGCGAGCAGCTCTCGCTCCGACCTCTTTCTGGGACGATCACTCTCTGAAACTGAAACACAACCACAAGCTCAGCTGGGACTCAAAGAGCAACGATGGAGTCTGGATCAGTCCGGACGACCCACTGAGACTTAAGACAAACCAGAGAACACTGAGAGAACGAATACCAAATACTTTATTTTCACAGTGTTTTTGTTTTTATGTTAAATTTCTGCACATCTAATTTAATTTAATTTCCCTTTGGGATAAACAAAGTATTTTTGATTTGATTGATTTGATCTCTTCCGGATATGGAAGTCCTTTTAATTAGTCTTGGCAGAGATGTTGCTCTTGAGAATGGCAGATTTTCAGATACTGCTAAAGAAACCGAGCGAATCAACAGACCTGGTTTCTTCTCCGCAGCTTCAGGGACTTCTGGCAACGGCTCGGCAGGAACCTCGGGAAGCTCCACGTCTCCCTGGAAGAGTCAGATGTAAATGAGCATCGGCCTTCTTCCTTCAGGTCACGCTGAGACTCGGTGGGTTTCATTTTTAAACTGACCTGAGTGATGGCCTCCAGCTCAGCCAGAACAGCATCCTCATCCTCCTGCGTCAAGGAACCGGCCAGCATGTCGTCGATTTGCTGCACGGAAACAACAAAATAAAAATCAGCTGGGATTGAATAAATCCAGGGAGCTGTAGGCGTATGAATGTCAGGACAACGGCAATGTTTACCCTCTGGTACTCGATGGCATCTTGTGTTTCATCCATGATCCTCTCCACCTGTTCGATGGACATCACCTGTTGGGAGATACAAATAACCCCCATCAGCTCGAGCGAATCTAAGACTCCATAGTCTCTACAGAACAAACCCAAACATCTCCAACCTCGTGCATTTTGTTCAGACAGTCATTTCCGACTTTCAGCCCATCGATGACCTTCTTCTCGATCTGAGCAAACTCCAGGTCCTGGACCTGAAACGAGGAGGAAACAGAGGAATCAGAGTCGATTCGGCTGATGCCAAACCATCGCCGACGGCTCCACTCACCATCCGCTCCAGGTTGCTGATCTGGTTTTCCGTCTTGTCCAGGAGCTGCTCCTGGTATCGCTTCTTCTTCAGCAGCAGGAGGGCTTTTCTGTTTGTGCGGAGAGAAAGTTTAAGCCGGAGTCAGTGATGAAACGGAGGAACGCGACAGCAGATGTGTGAAAAACAACATGGCTGCTGAAAGTACATCACTGAATCCATCTGAGAGCTAAATTAGAGTTTCATCATCATTATCTCTGACTTCAACATCGCGGTCGTCTACTTGGCAGCTTGGAAGCTACATCAGCACAAAAACACCTCATTTTTCATCATAATTCAGCTAAATACTGATACGTGACCAGAGACGGCAGAATCTTCAGCTCTGACACGCTTTAAAGGGAATTTTTCTTTCACTCCAATCAAAAGCTGACGGTGATCAAATGTGACCTGAGCAGCTGTAGCTCAGTCAAATAAGAATAACCTGATTTAGTCGATAAAAATATTTTATTCTCAGCTAAATGTGTTTATTGCCAGGGGCTGCTTGATCATCTGAAGCCACTTGGATTTGTTACTACACTAAACCTGTTTTCCTTTCTGTGACTCAGAATTAGCAGCAATTAGCAGAAAGCATGCATCTGCTTCAGGTTCACAACCCAGAAAGTAGCTGCTGTGTGTGGTGGGTAAAAATGAAGTGAGCTGTCAAACTCTTACTTAAAATCACATTTAAAACAGATGTTTGGCTGAAAAGTTTTTTTTGTTTTTGTTGTTCATTTTTAAGAACAATCTAGTAAGAAAGAGGAACTGAAAATCGGTGACGGAAACAAAAAGATTGCTCCTCATTTTCGGTTGTTTAAGGCTTCATCCTGTAATATGTGAATGGCTAAATTTAGTGTGAGGCATTTTGGAGTCCTCAGATAATATGAAGCGCTAAATAAATACAGGTCATAAACTAATGTAACATCTCTTACAACATACCATTATTTAAGGACTATGAGTGGCATGAATTATAAGACATACTAGTAAGAAAATAGTAATAACATCTGGTAATTTCCTGATAGAACATCCTCCTGACAGCATGGTTTAAATCACCATTTGCCATCTAGATATTGCTATCCAGTCTATTCAAAGAGAGTTTATTGCAGTAGCTGGTGCAAAAATCTTTCAGAGACTGAACAGTAACCCTGAAAAGTGACAGTTCTAGATAAAGTCCAGTTGCTGCTAAATTAGGAACCAGGGCAAATCTTAAAATGCATCAGTTCAGAAGTTAGTTTGGTCTTTATTTCTGTCAAACAGGTTACAGCACATTAATAATACACCTGTGCTCAGATAAGTGTTCCTGTTAGTTCTCAGAGGTCTTCCTTCCACTCACTCTTTCTTCCCATCTTTGAGCAGCTGCCTGGCCAGCTGTCTCTCCTTCTCCAGCTGCTGGTTGATCTTCTTCTGATATTGCCTCAGTTTGTCTCTTTGCTGCTTCAGTTGCTGCGGACACCAAACCAGCAGGTTTTCAGCTCAGTTTCAGATTCTCATCAACATAACACAGGATAACAAACCAACCCAGTCACAGCTTTGATTTCACCACTGAGAGCACAAACACAAGCTAAATCTGGGTCAGGCCAAATACACCGCAAGTGCTTAAAACTAAAATAAAAACATTTAAAAGTTTGATATACCCACCAGCCACACCTTAAAACATAAAGTTTTAAGTTTAACAGATTTCTGCTGAGACTTTGGTGAAAGCTAAGAAGCATTAGCCTTATGCTAACTTATGCTAAGCTAAGCTACTTCTCACCAGGATGGCTTTATCTTGCTCCGTCACCCGGGACTGTTTCTTCTTTCCAAACAGGTTTCCCATCCTGACTTAGCATTCCAGCTGCAGGGCCTGGAACAATTTAAAACTCTTTTAATATCTTATTTTTACAAGCAGGGCAGATTTTCCTCCATTACTGCTGAAGTCATCGAAGACCACGCCCACACCCGGAAGAGCGACGTGTGGGCGGAGTCATCTTCTTAAATTTACCACAATAAATTAAACTCTGAGCACAAAAAATATTTTATCGAAATTCTTTTTTATTTTTATGAAACGTTGTAAATACATATAAAAACCGTGTAATGAAGGCTTTTAAACGCTGCCATCTTGTGGACAGAGTAGAAAACTGCACACAAATGTTTGTTGATGGAGTTGGTGGCATTGTTGCCTTGTAGCAAGAAGGTTCTACGACTCCTTAAATCACTTTAATGGCTTTGCATCAAATTACACTACAGACCTGGTGTGGTTGCATTTACCTTCCAGACCACTCAGGTCCTTTGGTTGCAACTTACTCTTCATACCCAGAACCAAACATGGAGAAGCAGCGTAGAGAAATTCAGCTGAAACCCTGAGTTCTTTGTTTAATAACAGTAACAGTGAGTAGAAAAATTGAGTGCTGGTTGTTCTTGATTGTTTGATTTTATGACTAAATGACATAGTTCTGCAAAATGCTGTTTCTTTGTTAATGTTTTATCTTATAAAAGCACTTCGAACTCACCTTCCCTAGATTGAATCATATTTGGATAATTTTTTAAGCACATTGAAGCCGTTTCTCAGTCTGGATGCAAAACCACCAGACTGAGAAACAGCTTCGTTCCAGAAGCTGTACGACTCTCAAACACACCGCAAGGACAATTACAAATTAAAAACACTTTCTTGTTTAACCGGCACTGATCACTTTAATATCCCACTTTAATATGTCACTTCATTAACCATCCATGCTGCTACAGCAAATTTACTTTCCAGATTTTCATTGCTGTCCCACTTCCCATATTTTGTATTCTGTATATTTTGTGTATTTATCAATCTTATTCTTGTATATTTCTTTATATTTTATTATATTCTTCTTATTTTAGCTCATTTACATTTGCTCTCAGGGTGTAAACCGGACCGTGGGATTACAATTTCGTCCCACCTCATGTACCACATGTGATGACAATAAAATTCCTTGAATCCTTTCAATTGTTCACTTTAAAACATCTGTATGTTTGTGATTTGAGCATCAAGTTAAACTCGTCCGTGAGAGAGTAAAGGATTCCCCACATCTGAAACTATTCTATACATATCAGTATTAACAGATGTTTAAATGCTGAATTTTGAGGCAATCTAGGCCAATGGATGATTAGCTAAATTCTTTGATCAGAAGTTACGATAAACACGTATTTATTTATTTTTTTGTGTCCTGATCTAAAAGAAAATATCATTCAAACCAAATGTTGCCTCAGTTCTGGTTCTGGTACCAGAGTCAAGTTTATGTATTACGTAGAAAGAGTTGATTTGCAGTTAAAGTATGAAATATTACATACTTTGATGCTGCAAAGATGGTAATAATCTGAAATATTGTGCACCGCTAAATCTATTCGACAAATATTTTGTTTTCTTTTCACAGACCTACACGTATTTATTTGGCATAGACATCTTATTTAGTTGATTTAAAAGCCAACTATATTTATAAATGAACACAACTTAAGTAAGTTTGTTTTTAATCTATAAATTGCTAAACATTCGATCTAGAGATGACGAAATAAAAAAAAATACATAGCTTTTAAAATGTTTACTAATAGTCTGCCCATTGTGCCGTTTCCCTGAATACCAGCTTACTAATCAATGCTTACACAAATTAAAGTGTCCATTAGATGTTAGCAGGACACCAGCTGATGAGCAGAATAAAGTTGTTCTGACCAGCTTGTTTTTAGCTCACAGCTCCCTTTAAACCCATCGTTTTATACAGGATCAAGAAAACAGAACCTGAAAGACCCAACCTTGCTTTTGAACAGAACCATAGAAAGCGTTCATAGATTAAGAAACATAAATACGAGAGCAAGGCCTGCTTTATGTCCTCTTCACACTAAGTGCTCTACAAAGAAAAAAAGCAATTCAGTTGAGCAGGGCTGAAGAAAAACCTATTATTGTAAATGTCTAAGTTCATTTTGTAACTTCAAACAGCCTCGAAAAAAAAAAATCAACAAAAGGATATGAAGATAAATTTAGTTTACCAGTATGTTACACTGAAGTTGACTGCACAATATGAGAAATACGATTAAATACAATTTTTATTGGCAATAACTTATTAATATTTCAGTTAACGCCTACGTAAAAACTGCGATGGAAATCACAATATCCGTGTTCAGCTGTTGCACCAAATAATTTTAATTTGGTAAAATTAGCACAAGAAAAATACATCTATACATCCATATAAGGTATTTTGCTGTACATCTAAAAAACAAAAAAAACAAGCAAAAGTAGATACAGACAGTTGGTTTACATCGAAGTGACGTAGGAAAGAGGTGCTCTGAAAACTTAACCCCCAAATCTCAAAGTGACCCATCCTCTTCCATTCTGTTGCATTTAAGATTTTATTAAAAGCAACTTTTTCACAACCAAATTTAGACTTTTTTTCCCCAATTTTTTTTAGTTAATGTAAAAAAACAAAATAGAGGCAGATAAATATAGGAAAAAAACATTATCAAGAAACCAATGATAACGGCAAATTAAAATAGCTATGAATTCACAATAATTTCGAAATTCATTTGGAATAATGTTTTCCACGGTTTTTGAGAAGTCCCATTTGTCCAACTGCCACGCGTTATTTTACATGTAAAACCTCTTTGAGAATATTTTATTATTTGTAGGTCTATATAGAGTTTAAACCTATTTCCAATCTTGACCCATGGCACTCACTGCTCTACATGTTTTGGATCTATTACTGAATTAACTTTTCAGCGTGTAATCAATCAATCTGATCTGAATTCTGCAGGCTGGTGTGAACAAGTCAATGTTCATGACACTCTTGCAGACTAGCATTTAAGTTGTGTTGATTTAAACCAGGTTACTTTAAGTAGCACAATGCAATAAAAACAGATAAAATGTGAACGAATAATCAGTTTTATGGACAAGCACTGTTATTTTCTAACCCCGTTTCTAGAGTTTAGCTTGCTCTAACCCCAGCTTTAGCTCAAATACTTGAACCAGGCGCGAGCTGAAGGAGTATACCTCTTGGCTATTCTTTAATAAGAAATTTTATGTCTAAAAAAAAATATGTAACCCCCAGTTTAAGTTTTATTTACAAAGCTGATCCCCGCCATCCATCATCTGTCAAGCGTGAGACATCATGTGTGTGGCTACGTAGGACTTCTTCGTGAACTTTTTGCCACAGATCTCGCAGCCAAACGGCTTCTCTCCCGTGTGCACCCTCGCGTGGTCCTTCAAGTGGCTCCTCTGCAGAAAGCTCTTGCTACACACGTCACAGCTGAACGGCCTGTCTCCGTTGTGACTCTTCATGTGCGCCATCAGACCACCCTTCACCAAAAAGCCCTTCCCGCACTGCTCGCAGTTGTGGGGTCTCTCCCCACTGTGCGATAGCCGGTGCGTCTTCACGTACGACTTCTTTTTGAACTTCTTCCCGCACACGTCGCAGCCAAACGGCTTCTCTCCCGTGTGGACCCTCATGTGCTCCTTCAGGTGGATCTTCTGCTGAAAGTCCTTGCCGCAGTCGCCGCAGACGAACGTCCTTTCGCCGGTGTGTACGCCCATGTGCCTCTTCAGGGTTTCCGGCTGGGAGAATCCTTTGCGACAAACGGCGCAAACAAACGGCTTTTCCCCGGTGTGAACGATCATGTGCTTTTTGAGAATATGCTGAAATCTGAATCGTTTCTCACACACGGCGCATTCGAACTGCTTGTCCCCTGAGTGGACCCTCCTGTGAACAGTGAGGATTGACTTTTTGTGAAACCTCCGGCCGCATTCATCGCACGCATAAGGCCGCTCGCCGGTATGGAGTCTTACGTGGGCCTGGAGATCCGACTTCTCTATGAATCCTTTTCCGCAGAAGTCGCAGCTGTAGGGCGTCTTTCCGCTGTGAGTCATTTTGTGCTTTCGAAAACAGTCGTGGCGTCGGAATCTTTTCTCGCAAACATCACAGCTGAGTGGCTTCTCTTCCGTGTGGACCCTCGCATGATTAGCAAGACTGTCCCGCCTTTTAAATCGTTTATCACATCGACCACAAGCGAACAGTTTTTCTCCCTCATCATCTGCCTTGACCAGGTTACATTTCTCCCGGCTGTTTACGTCCGACTGAGGCGCTCGGCGGTCTTTCTCACTGTGGAGACACATTTTGGTTTCCGACTCAGGATCTGACAAAGGTTCCTGCCATTTTTCATCATCGTCATCCTCACTGACTTCAGTCTCAGGGGAGTCAGAAAAATTATTAACAGGATTTAGCTCAAAGGTACATTCTGAATCCACGTCCCTGTCTGGTTCTGGTTCTCCTCTATCATCTCTATTGGGTTCTTGTTTAATTTGTTCAGCTGAGCTGCTAAGTGGAGTTTCTATCTCCCTGCTTTCCTCAGCTTTGATCTGATGAAGCTCTAAAAGCTGAAGTTTCTCTTCACGACCTCCATTTTTCAATGTAACAGCAGCCAAAGAGACGCAGCTGATATCAGCCTCCTCCTGCTCATTAAGCTGCTCTTCCATCTTATCCGTCCGGAGTTCCTCCTTCTTTATGTGGGGTGGGGGGGTCATGAATGCTGCTGGTCAGAATTGGCGATCCAGTCATGGAGAACATCTTTTTTAACATCCTGGACTGGGAACACTGAAAAGTAAACAGACAATCAAAATGTGTCTTCCGTCAAGAATATTACATTCTAACATAATCTGATAAATCTTCGGTTTGCAGTCAATCCATTATCTGTTCCTTCAAACATCTGATCTAGAATAATGTGCTGCTCTGCTTTAATGGTAGGGACCCACTTTCTCTCATATGCCTCCCTAATATTTATTGTAAGATCTGTTGATCTTACAAAGGGAATTGCTAAATCAAACTCAGTCCGAGTATGATATTGATCCAATATTCTGGTGGTAGTAGACTCTGTTGCAATGCAGGTAGGGGGATTTGTTTTGGTGCATTTATAGAATAGAATAGAATAGAATAGAATAGATCCCAGCTGGGATTTTACATGCATCGTGATTAGCAGTGGTTGTAAATTAATTATTACAATAACATTATCCGTTTCTGTATTAGTGAATAAACATGAACACCGACACTCACAAACATGAACTAATTAACAGAACTCAAATTAACGGGAACCTGAAGCCAATACTTGCCAGTTAGGGTAGTGATGCAACCTTAAGTTGTAACATTTTAGCACCTAAGGAATGGACCTTGCCACTCCCTCAGACATTAGGCAACTTGCGATAAAGAGTCAGGCTGAATTACGAATTCTCAAAGGAAGAATTAAACACACAACTATGAGATTGGAAAGAGACCGCCATCGACCTTCAACCATCCCAGAAGACTTCTATGTAAAATTACTGTTTAAGAAAAAAAGTTAGTCATTCCAGTTAATAGTTGCATTATATTCATGTTATTCTTAAATACCCAACCTTTCAATCAAACGACCGCAAATATATTGCAACTTTATTGCATGGTTTTTAAATATTAAAATATTGTTTTTAGATATGTACGCTTTACTATTCAAATTTTAGACCATAATAGTTACAACTAAAAGCCTTCATTATCTTCTACTGCATGCTTGGCCAAAACAATGCTAAGAGTACGGCGATGTTGTCACTTGACCACAGTGCTTGGGAAATTATGGAGACCGACGCAAAAGTCAACAACGTTTCATCGTCAAGAAAAAAACTGCAACGAAACACAGTTGGGTATCGCCGACATCGTCAAGGATTTCAGTGCCGAAGGAGTACAACAGCGCAAAGAAAGGACCGGGAAGGTGGAGATGGAGGTAAATGATTTAAAAGAGTAGAACTTTAACCTGGAAAACAGAACGGCAGAATGGGAGAGACAAGTTACTGTCCTGAAGGAGGAAGCTGACAGAAGCTAAATGAATATACTTGTGATTTCACTGTTGTCCTCCTGATCAACATTGGTCCACAATTATAAAAAAATACTATATTCTAGATTCTGTGGATTAATTGATCCAGTCCTGCTATGTCAGTAAAGCCCTCAAGTACCCCACAAATTCTATTTGAGTAAAAAAATGTATTAGTTATTTAAAATTGTATGAATTGTCTATTTTAATGTGAATCTTAATGAAGTTTGCTGTATTACTGAAGTTTGTTGTTTATGCGCCGTTTCATATGTTTGATCTCATGACGCAGGTGAACGGGTTCCCATGGTTACAGCAACGACTTGATGCGTCCGCCATATTGGGAGGGGAAGTCTCAAAATAGAAGAAACGACTAACTTAGTTTAAAGTGGACTGAACGCCATTTAGGGTCTATGTTTGACAAAATGAAAGTTTCTCATTCTTGGGTCTTAATATTGTTGGGGTGAAGGAACGGTTTTCTTTTTTACTGAGATAAAACGAAACACTTAACAAAACGCTACTAAATGTATAACAACATTTGTGCTTAAAATAAATGTATTTTTTTTTTAAACATTATTTCAATTCGGAATAACACTAGTTTTAATCCAGTTTAAAGATATCTTCCTACCGTTTTCGATGGCTGCCTGCCGGCCGGTTTCCCCTCTCAACATGGCGGACATGTTGACGTAAAGCGTTGAGTAGAGGTAAGTGACAACGAGGCGCCAGGCTAAAGCGAGGGGACACCCGCCCTAAGTTAAATGCGCTTTACCCTCGCTGGTAGTCTTCCTTCCAGATGTTTGGTCTCTTCCAGCCTCTTGCGGCTGACTGACACCGAGCTGCTTCTTCTGCCCCTCTAACGGTGGGCTTTCCCAGCTGCTCTGATCAACATAATCCACTGCCGTAAAGGACTCCCTTCAGCGTCTGAAATAATCTAACATGTTCTTCTACACGATCAGGTTGACCAGCTAACATTGCTTCCGGATACTGTTTGGATCCACTTAGCTGTCAGTGACGACAGGAGTCCAAGTCTCTCTGTGCAAAACCATGATTTTGATCAGGCACTGTTAGGGACACACTTCAGCTCTGCCTTAAGGAAAGCCGTTTCATTTAAAATTGAATAAATCAATATTTCATGAAATTAAATTCATATTTAAAGATTTAAAAATATAGATTTTATTCATTTTAATTTTTCCACAATATTGATTTATTTATTTTACAATGAAGGATTTTATTTATGTATTTATTTCATAATGGAGTTTAATTTTATTTCGTGACGCTTTTATTTGGTAATGACGCTCAAGTATTTCAGTGGCTTTTGTTTCAAAACCCATTTTTTCATTTAAAGCTCTTTTTATTTCATGTTCTAGTATTCAAATGAGGGGGCTGAGTCTTATCTGTGGGACGGCGCTGGTCCATACTGTTCAGAGGACAGCCACATGTCTAAGACAGCAAAAACAAATATCCAACAGGAGAAGAAGAAAATAATTGAGGCCATTTTTTGGCGACCATTTATTCAGTGTGCCTGTGGTCTTTCTACAATGTTGTAGAGAGAATCTGCTAAAAGTCTTGATGACATGTTAGAGGGGCAGACACCAGGTCTACATGTAGAAGAGCGCTTATTCACCCAAAAGTTTCGACAAAACTTAAGGCCTAAAATAGTATCGGACGTCAATTCTTTTTCTCACTTCACTGGCAAACCTTAACATTTCATCTTGGAGGTCTCCGATATCATCTATTTTGCCTGCTAAACAAATCAGTCTGAACACAGAATATTTTTGAATATTTTACCAAAGTAAACGTATTATGGACAAGATACAACATGGAATGGAAAAGTTAATATTTCAAATACTTCAGGCTTTTTAAAAACACTTAAAAACATTCAGTATCTTTCAATTCCAAAACGCTTATCTGAAAAACATGAGCTCATGTAAAAGGATCTTGATTACACTACACATGTCCTTGGTGAAACACTTTATTTTATCTTTCACTTTTTTTCCCCCAACGTTTCAGTTTGCAGACGGTCTCTGCGCCTGTGAAGGGAAGCAGGCGCTGGATAGAGCACAATGCATTTCCAGCATCAAAGACGAACCGTTTTTAGAAAAAATCAGATTGTAGCTTACAGTCCGGTCCAGCTTACTGTGATTGCATTGAGGTGTTGGATTTGTAGAAACAATGTTCCCTTGAGGACTTATTGATACAGAAATGCAGAATCTGTGAATAACTTTGTAACCGTACCTAAATTTGATGACCTCCTGACCTGCATCCGTGCCCACGTAATCACCCACCAGGACACCAACTACAGGCGCTCGATTTCTGCTTAAGAGAACCTGTCCAACTGTCTCAGGTTGGTGGACAACGTTAAGGAGGCAATCTGTCAGGTATGGTGATGTTCTGGCTGGGTTGGTTTTGTTGTTGTCCTGCCTCTTGTCATCACCATAGGGGGTTTAGGGAGGCTGCTCTGCCTAGGGCCTGCTGAGCTGGCAGCTCCTGCTGATTCAGTTTCATGAATCAAGAATCACTTTATTTATATAGCGCCAATTTACAACAGGTGTCGTCTCAAGGCACTTCACAGAAAATCAATTAAAAGCAAAGATATATCATAAACAAATCAATTTAAAAAAGTTTCCAATCTAAGGAACCCCGGCAGATTGCATCGCGTTATTGACTTGCAGCATTCACTGCTCTGGAATCAGCAGACAGAAACAATGGCTTGTGTTGTCGTTGACTTTACAGCAATCCCTCATACTTAGCATGCATGTAGCGAAAGTGGAAAGGAAAAACTCCCCTTTAACTGGAAGAAACCTCCAGCAGAACCAGGCTCAGTACAAGCAGCTATCTGCCACGACTGACTGGAGGTTTGAAGAGACAGAAAACTAAAATAGAAGCACATGATACTGAAATAATAGAGTTCATAGCATCAGTTGTAGAGCCTCACTGGAAGCATCTCAGCCCATGTTCTCACCCCTTGCTGCGACGCTCAAGACCCACACAGAGGACCATCACTGTGTGGCCCAGTGACGCCGACGCCGTGCTACAGGACTGCTTCGGCTGCACAGACTAGCAGCTCGTCAGGGAGGCTGCTGAGTGTGAGGGGGATCTGGACCTGGAGGACTACACATCTGCTGTTCTCGTCTACATCAGCAAGTGCACAGAGGATGTCGCCACCACCAAGACTGTAACATGCTACCCGAACCAGAAACCCTGGCTGAATGCAGAGGTGCGTTCTTGAAGAGAAAGTTGTAAAAAATTTTCCACAGCTTCACAAAAAGTTAAAAAGTTTCCAAAATGTCTGTAATGACTAAGCAACAATGCTCATGCAGGCCATGCAGAAGAAGATTCCCCTTATTCCTGAAGGTAAAGAAGAGGAAAAATCTGTTGGAAAACTTCTTGACGATAGAGACCCTATTTAGTCATTTGAAACTTAGATAAATGGTTAGATAACGCAGAGAAAGAACTGAATATCATAAAATATTGTGTTGACATCATGGAAGGAATCAAGACTGTCCCAGATGAGTCAGATTTTGACAAAGAAGCTCTTGCTGTGGGTGTAGAAGATGCTCTCTGTTTTGTTTTCACCTCTGTGGAAACTGACGACCCCAATTTTCAGCAGATGACCAGCTATCTGTGTGGGGAAAATACAATCCCCCCACTGAGCGAGTCCCCACTCACAAAAGACCGAGTGAGTTCTGCACTCTTGCCAAAACCCTTAAGGGCAGCAGCAAGAGTTAGTTAAAAATGCAATATTTAATGAAAAGTTAATCATCAACTATTAGTCTATTTTACTAATTTGCTTGCAGTAAAAACCGAATAAAGTACTTTTAAAACAGAACAAATGAAATTGAAAGTATTTTAGTATTTTATCCATCAGACTACTGTGATGTCACTTTGGAAGAAAATGCATTCAACAAGATTGTGGAGCTTACTGATGGGAACAAGAAGGCCAGTTATTCAGGCACACAGGACTTTTCTGAATTTTCTGAAGAAAAAAAAAAAGCTCCGGCCAAATGATTGCAACAAAGGTCTGATCAGTCATCATTACTTTGAGGTAGCATTTAGCACACATAGAAGACACGGTGTATTCTGTGCATATGGCAGCACTAAATTAAGTGATCAGCATGAAATCCTCTTCCTTCGACTGGTTGCAACAGTGTTGGGGTGTATTTGGACTGGCCTGCAGGCACTCTGTCCTTCTACCAAGTCTGTAGGAACGTTGTGAAGCACATTCACACCTTTAAACACAAGTTCACTGAACCAGTTCACCCGGGTCTTAACATGATGTACACTTCCAAGTTTGCTGTCTTATCCACTGTGGAATAAGTAAAGTTTTACATGTACACTTTGAAAAGGTGTTTAAGAAAGGCACCTAGAAATCTTTCAGTTGGGCTTAGAACTGACAAAGTTTTAAAAAACCTGAACTGTATGCACCTACACACATACATTCATATATCCTGCAAAATATAAAAAGCAGAAAGCAGTTTATATGCTTAATATTTACTGTAGTTGCTGGTTTTTCAATCTAGCCAAGGTTCTTTTCATAATAATGGAATTAATGGTTATACCAAAACCATTTCTTTCAGAAGAGCCTCAGTTTTCACATTTTAAACTCCTTTTACTCACAGAGTCTGTAGCGCTTCAGCAGTGGTTGTGTTTTATTTAGCTGGCACCTGCTATTAAATTTGTGTTCAGGTAATTTATTTCTGTAGTTACGAAACCATTTATGTTTACTTCGATGTTTATTTAAATTGAAATAGATCTAGATTGTTTTTGCCTCTGTAAAAAAAAAAAGAAAATTGTAGATTTGACTACAAAAAATTAATAAAATGTTTTGTCATCTACATAATTATACCATAATTAGCCTAAATATGTATATTAAATATGTGTATTTTGACGGTTGTTATTTTGAAAATCATCTATTGTCTGTTTTCTGAATCCAGTCTGACACAGATATGAGTCAGATCAGTTAGCATGGGAACAATTAGGTTGCAAAAGTTTAGGTTTATGTTCTAATTTCAAAATAAATATAATGTACAAAAAAATATTATGGATGGTGAAAAAAGTAAAGTTTTATTCTGTGTTGAACTACTTTGATTTATTATTTTTTTAAATCTAGGTGTATAAGGCATAACCAGTACAGATTATTTTAATAGATAATCCTATTGATCAGTTTTGTAAACTTTAAATGTGTGGACCACTTTACATTTTTTTTTTGCAAAGCTCTGATTGGTATTTGACATGCAAATTGGATAGACTGGCAACAGTGATACGAGGATAGGGGTTGGTGGGCTTTCAATATAATTTTCTGTAATGACCAGAAAGACTGAAGACCAGAAATTTCAACCAGACACACTAAGCGTTAAAAGAGTTACTAATAAACCCCAAGAATAACTGTGAGCCACCAGGAACGGGAACCTCTAGTGACAGCAAGATAGGTTAGTGGCTGAGATGAGTTCAGTGAGAATGAGGAAACTCAGAACAAAACCCACCTCCCTTTTTGTGACTCAGGTGTAAGCCACTATTACACACCACCCATGGGCTATGATTAATTGAAAGAGCTTGCCAACTGCAATAATCCAATTAAAGATGACAAGTATGTTAACAATAGGCAATAACATCAATACAATCTCCACAACAAGCAACCTGCTCAACATTAACTTCCCCAAAACCGGATATATGGACTTGGACACCGAGTCTTTCTCCACCCCCAACAGAGAATGCTGTATTCGCATTTACCCCAATCTGCATTATTCTTTTGTTGATGTTGATATTTGATGTCTTGTTTAAATAAATTGTGTCATAAACTGATCTCCAATCCAAAATAAGCTGAATTAACCTCTGGATCCTATTTTTGCATTTTGGAAAGGTTGTGGTCATGGCTCTTATTTATAAAATGGCCATAGCGTTATTTGATGGTATCAATAATTGATAATTTTTATTATTTCTGTTTTACCATATAAATTATCAGGTTTTAAATTATGTGCCTGACTGGTATTTTTGATCTGAGCTTGACAAGGCTTTTAACAAATATAGTTAAAAAACAAAACCAAGCGATAATTAGTATTTTTTTTAACTTTAATTGCTATTTAAGATTAGAAATAACCAATTGTGCTCCCTAACCCTAAATTAAGCTGTTTTTTCCCAAAACTTTAGATTCTTTTGTTGTTTTTTGTCAAAATGATACATACGTTTAAATTATTTATCAATGATCAGACTGGGACATGTGTTTTATTTATGGATAAACATGACTTAATATGATGTCATCAGGACTGCTTTAAACTTCACTGCAGTCTGAACAGAAAAGGATGGTTCTAAAATTCAAGCTCAAGCGCTGGAACTTCCGTATACTGTCCGCCAGGGGGCAGTGTAACACCGATAACAGATCCGAGGAATAGATCTGAGGCAGTTCTACAAAACTCAAGAACATCAACATGGAAAAACAACAAAAAAAACATGCTTTATTGATGTAAATTAAAAAAACAAAATATAAATTAAACTTCACACAAAGCATAAATGTATTCATCCAAATGAATTTATATAATAACAAAAAAAGCCATTTTGTTTGTTATGATAAAAAATGTAGCCGCAGCATCCAAAAACCCCTCATCCAAAAGCACGTCTTAATGAAAACTATTTAAATTTTCTCAGTTGTTAAGCTTGTTGCATATGTCAAATCAGGAACACCAGTGGGCTGTCGGGTTGGGCCAGGATTTTCCAGATATCCAGTCTTTAAATAGCTTTGATTTACTGTTAGACCTAATTCTGGTGTCTTTTCAGTCCAGTTGGTGTTCATCCCAAACATAAACCAATGTAGCTTGTATGTCATTTTGTTTGTTAATTTATTTTTTGTTACAATTGTGTTATTGTAGCTTTTAATCAGCCTGCATTAAAATACCACTAATTCATTTAGGCAGTCTGTCAAAACCAATATTATCTTACCATAGTAGCATACCATTATCAACTTTATCAATATCCATGTGGGCATTGGTACTGTTTTATTTTAATTTTGAAGACTGCTGGTGTTCAACAGAAAGGTCTTTAAGTCCTGTTTTCAGTATCTTCACCTCCTGAACTTCATGCTAGTTAAGAGAGGGGTCCTGAAGTAGTCTTTGAGATGGACAAGGACACTATTTCACAATAACGTCAATGGCAGACCAATAAATTGTTAAATATTTCCAATAATTTATTGCTGTTTTGTGTATTAAACAGAGTAGATGATGCCGAAATTTATTTATTTTTGTTTCCTACATTGCAATTAGGTCACCTTCCTGCTGAGAGGTGGGAAGATGATTATTAAGCTATACAGGAGACTACTGTCTTGCTTAAACTTGTACATTGTCTACGTAGTCTTGTTTGTATATTGTATTGTTTGTAAATTGTAGAGAGTCTACATAGACTTGTCTGTATATTGTATTGTTTGTAAATTGTAGAGAGCTAACAACAGCCGGAAACAAATTCCTTGTGTGTGTAAACATACTTAGCGAATAAAGCTGATTCTGACTCTGAAATATACATCTGCAAACTAAACTTGTTTTTAAAGTGGATGCTGTAGAGGCATCTGACAGTTTGTGAATTGTTTCTTTTTTCTTGTGGTAATGTGTCATCTTGATTCTACTATTTGGGGTGTTTAACTGTTTTCCTAGGTTTTCATCCCACCGCTGAAAATAAGTTTGTCAGAGTCGGTAATATCTGCTATAACCATTTGGGTTATGCTATTTCCATAAGCATTATACCAGTGACTTATTTCCCTTATGGATTAAACATAAATATTTCCAAACATCAACACATGTTTATGAGTGAGTGGCAAGAGGAGAGCCATTGTTAAAAGAAAAAAACTAGTTCTCTTTGCAGTTTGCAATGTTGAAGCAATGTTGGGGACACAGCAAAAATCTAAAAGAAGACATTTTTGTCAGCCAAGGCCAAAACAGAAATGTTTGACCAAAATGCAAAAGCCTATGAGTGGCGGGGAGCAACGCTGCACATCCCTCCACCAACCATCCATCCCTACTGTCAAAAATGTTGGTGGCTGCATTATGGTATGGGGTTGCTTTTTTTCCACAGGGACAAGGAAGATGGTCTGAGTTATTGGGAAGTGTGGATGGAGCTAAATACAAACTTAGAGGGATACCTGTTAGAGTCTGCAAAAGACTTGAGTGTGGAGTGGCGGTTCACCTTCTAGCAGGAAAGTAACATTAAGCCGGGACTAAAATTTAAGGGTTTAAAACAGAATTTGTTAATGTGTTAGAAAATTACAATGAGATAAATACTGCCTTAACTCGCAAAGTACTTCTGGACAGACAATTCTGTTTTATGACCGAGTTATCTATCTTCAAAAACATCTTGTGAGTCACAGCAGATATATGGATTTGCTGGGGTATTGGTATGAACAGACCTGGGGTCTGTTCATACCAATAGAAAATGACAAAAAAACAAAACTGCTCTGCTGACTTTTTTTATTTGTTGTAATTTGCCGGAATTTGAGGAATTGAACCATTGTAAACAATGCAATGTCAGCAGCGATCATTGCTCCTGTAGGAGAGAAATGAAAATTACAGAAAGCCACACAAAACAAATATTGAAGTAAAACCTACTGAATTTCTGTTCTGTACATTTGTGCTGTCATTAAAAATGAATTATAATTTTTTAATACCAAGAGTAGCTCGCAGGTTCACAATGTACACCAGTTTGTTTGGAAGCAGAACAACACAACCTCAACTATGTTTCTTTAGGTTATTTGCTTCACACCAGATTTCCTCTGAGTGCATTCACACCTGTAGAGTAGGTCCAAACAAACCAGGACAAGAACTCCAGTAAATTTAAAAACAGACCATATAGGCATGTGTGAATACACCCTATATCACTCTATGGAAACAACCTTTGTGTTCACATGCTCATTCAAAGGAAGGATTAATTATTATTCGATGCAATAAGATATAATATACAAAAACATTTTATAATAGGTTTGTATTTTTACATTTGTGCTGCTAACTGAGTATTGTACTATGTTTTATTTCTCTTCACAGATTTAGTGTATCTTACAGATTTTTTAAGTACATCTTTTGTGAGGCAGGTGACCATCAACTGAAATCAGTCTTACAGTTTTACATCAGGATGGTAAAGGCTCATGCAGCTGGAAAATAATATAATGAGAATTCATTGGTGAGATTTCAGATCTTTGTAGTTGCTGTAACTTATGACACACAAAAAAAAAACCTTTAAATGCGACATCAATCACACAAGTAGAACAATGACAATGTAAAGGTAAAAGATTAGCTGTTAAACTTCAAATACTACAAAAGTGATGTAAGGTGGGATGTAGTATAGTATGGTGACGAGTTGACTGCACAAATTATGTGCAGAGGGGAGAGAGAAACAATCGTTCTAGGTCACATGCCAAGCCTGTTCACCAACAGGAGGAACAACTCAGAGATCTGTCAAACTGCCTCGGCTCCTCACATTAATTGGCCACTCTACACTCCGCTGAACAAGTGCATCAGGAAAGATCCTGAACAGGATAAAAAGAATGTTCTTGATTAAAATGATAAGATGAGACACAAGGCAGAGAAATGCCTAAGAAACCGTTCTTTGTCACTGATTGTTGCAGTGAGTACCAGCAGCATTTGCTCGCTTCGTCTTTGATCTCAGGCAGTGTTCTCAGACAGGAATTAGGTCTTCCGCCAACATACTCGTGTACATTCATTTACCACCCGTCTAACAGAACAATGTGGAAGGATGAAAACATATGATTAGATAGTAAGTGCTATCCATTAATCAAAGATGGGCGACTCAAGTTTTTTTTTTTTGACAAAACTTGATTAAGAAAGATAAAAGAGTGCAGACTCGACCTAAGCTTGGATCCTGAAGATTTGAGATTTGGCTCCTGAGACCTGATCTCACAGTTTTAAGGTAAGGAAGAAGCCATTACTTCAAAATGAATACAAGTCAGATTAAATTGCAGTTGCACTTAGGTTGAATTTCTTAACATGACCTTTGTGGGATCATGTCTATTGTCTCAAGTGACAGTTTTGGAATGACTATCGCAAACCCTTTGTTTGTAATGTTAACATAGGAATTGGGTCTTCTGTACAAAATATTCTACAACATGGGTCAAAATCCCAGCATAGTATTGTGAGAAGCTTGAGTAGTACTCTAAACTTCAAATGAATTGTAACAAGACAATGGAATGGTTTGTAGACATATGCCTTTGAATGCAAACAAAAACAAAATTCTAAAAACTAAAATGAAATATTGTTCATTATTGATGTATTTAGCACTAGTTGCAATGTATCTTTAACACTCTTCTGAGCCTACTTCATTCTGGGTCTCTAAAACTGATACTGATATTCAGCACAGCAACACCCTCTTCAACAAAGCTGTATAAGACCGTTGTCAGGATGTGAGGGTGGGTGAGCCTAGGTGGGCCTGTTCATGTTATTGCTTGTAATTCATTTTATTAAGCTTCTTTAAAAAAAGCAACATTGGAAATGACAAATAAACTTCTACTTATATTATTTTAAATGATCTTTGCTTGGCCCACTCTTTTTTATTACGACTGCCTGAAAAGTAATTACTGGCTGTGCCACTGGATGTTAGTGGCGAGAGCTAGTTGTTTTACTGCAAAGTTGCCCGCTGTGTATATAAAATCATATAATTTATTAAATGAATTATGATTCTTGTGCAGCGATAGTGGAAGTAGCTGGTTGGGTTGAACCCAGCATCAGTCTGTCTTCAGGTATTCTTTGAATCTTTGGCAGGAAGAGTTTTTTTTTTTTGAAGATCTTGGTATAATATAAAACTGGTTCTTGAAAACAAAATATATGGCTTTTCCTATCTGGCTTGGTCCTCTTCAAGACCCATTTCCAAGAATTTTCATTTGCCAATAATTCTAAAACCTATGGGATTTTCAAAATATAGTCCAGAGACACTGAAGGACAATATTCAGTAATGAGGAAAAACACTGTGCTTGTACTTTAAGTCCTTCACGTGCACATACCATTACCCTAACAGAGATTTTTCAGGCATGTGCATGTGTAACTTCTCCAGTTAAAATCCTGTTTACCATGAAACAAAGCAGCACATTGAAAAACAGACTGGGCATTTATTTTTACATAGAGGGTGAACTGTATGTAACGTGAGCTTGATGGATTTTCAGTGCAGGTACGACCAGCAAGCTTAGGTTGCACTACTGTAATTAATAAACACATTGTAAGCATGGGTTAAACAGGCCAAGTTCAAGAGAGTATTTACATGCAGTTTGCAACACACAACAGTAGTGTGTATGGAGCAGGTCACACAGAGTATCAGATAATGCCAAAAATACGTTTTCTGCCCCAGAAGATCTGAATTAGTTCTTCCGCTTCCCTGGTCTGTGCAATAACTTTTAAACAAATGCACAAAACCAAAATGCACACATGGAAATGCTCATGTCAGTGACTGCGTGAACTCGTGCATGCTATATGCGTAGCTGTTTTGTTGAGTTCCTTTTGTAACTGTCCCTCGTTGTGGTGTTATAGAAATAACTGTCAGAATAATTGTGATTCTCATGTGCAAGGATAAATTATACATATAGAAAGAGATATATAAAACCTATGCATACATAAAGCAAACACGCTTCACTACAGAAGCCCCCTTTTTCAGCCTTCTTCTGTTTCTTGTCCTCTGAGGTTTAAGTCATCTAACATTTTTGTCTAGTTCAGCATTTTTACATCATGCCACTGCCTAGTGTCTCCACATTCTTGGGGGCTTATTCACTTGTGGAAAAAGGTAATAGCTCCCTTTGGGCATAGGGGAAATGTTACCAAGAAAAGCTGAATTTTAATGCTCAATGAAAATATAAAAAAAATTAATAAATAAATAAAAGTACAGAGGAAGATTTTAGTCCAGTCCTTCCCTTTCCTCTGTCCTTTGAAATATTATTTTAAATCATTTTATTACATTTCAATAATTGCCAGTAAAGACATGGTGAAGTGGAAAGAAATAAGGGAAAGTTAGCATATTTGTAGAAGACGCTAAAACATTTAGTAACATTTTTACACTTTCAGGATATAGATTAAATTATTGTACAACACAAACGTCAGTATATTTCTCTAGAGTGTTAATGTAATGCACCAACCAAAAGTAACTGTTGGCTGGGAAGTGGAAGGACTAGACACAGGTTTATTTGTTCATTGGATTGTTTTCACAAATGAACTTCTGAATATTCAGCTGTGCCACCTTCAACTGTCTTGTGTTTCCTTCTCACCTTCTCACTTGTGCTACAGGATCTTTTGCAATGCCAAAGTCCTTCTATTATCAATTAAGAAAAAAACAAAACAACCAAATAGCTTTTTATTATTTTTTCATGGTATTTTAGTCAATTGTAGTTGTAGGTAAGACAGAATATGAACAATCCTTTCGCATATGCATTTCTCACTGTTTGGCAATTGAATCTATAATCTCAACTGTGGGAATGGGCCTGATGTGCAAAGCGGAAAAAAACTCAAAATTTCCACTGGTTGAGGAAATATTTGAACAGCACAAATATTATTTCTGTTTGTTGTGATGTTTGTGTGTTTTGCAAGTGTTAGAGTGCATAAAACATTCTAGCTAATGGATGGCAATAAGTGAATGTTCTTTAAAATGTTTCTACCTCTGTGGTCAAGGTCAGTGCTAGTGTCAGTTACCCAGTCTGGTTCCTCTGTTTTTGTTGCCCAGAAATGTCGCATGTCTTTCCTTCTCGTGTGTCACCTCTCTCCCCACAATAAAGGGACATTCAGAAGCAACAAATGTATGACTTTCCTGTGACCACGTTTTACAGCTTCTGAATTGTAAGGTTTCAAATATCTGTGTTGATATTGATCTTTTTTGTGGAATCTAAAGTGACCAGTCATTCTCTGTTACAGCTGAGTTGATATTTGGGGAAGTAACGTTGTCTTTCTGGTTTTACATGTAATAGAGAAGCATCAATAGCTTGTAGAGCAAGATAAATTATGCCGTTTAGCAAAAATCTCTTGCATAATTTGCTCAACTGTTTGCCCACTGTTTATTTGAAGCTAGCTTTACAAAGATTTGACAAACAAGCTGAATGTATGCTACTTACAGTGAGGCAAAAATGTATTTAGTCAATGATTGTGCATATTATCCTACTTAGAAAAATGAGAGCGACATGTAATTTTCATTAAGCTTGATTAGATATACTTCAACCATACAAGACAAAATGAGAAAAAAAGGAAATCCCATTTTGGAACTTTTATAAAATTTATTCGTAAATTATAGCGTAAATTAAATATTTAGTCACCTACAAATAAACAAGATCTCGTGCTCTTAGAGGCCTGTGAAAACTTCTTTGAGAATGTCTTCTGTCCTCCACTCGTTACCTGTATTCATGTCACCAGTTATAAACTATCTGTACTATATGTATATAGCACTTCAGAAATCAATAAACCATTAAGGTATGGGAAGCAAGGGAGGCTCTATATTTTTAAAGCCTCACTTGGAATAAAAAATCTGTTAAGCACGGGGGCCAATGCGTCAAAAAACCTGCTACAGTGTAAATCTGGTGAGGACAATACAGGAAACATTTGAGCGTCATTGTCATCAAATGTTATGTTACAGAAAGTTTTGTATTTCTCTTTATTTGTTTTTATTGATCAAATACTTATTTCCAAAAGTAAATTATTTGAAAATTCTACAAAAGGATTTCCTAGATTTCTTTCAATTTTTGTTTCAAATTTTTTCTTTCATAGTTGAAGTGAACTTGCATCAATGAATGAGCAAATACTCCTTTGCCCCGCTTTGTATGATAGTATATTTACCAATATCCACAATTGTGTTGTACAGATCATAGTTCCAGAATAAGAATCCTGACAGTTGTTTCCATAGAGACTTTTTAGCTTCATGTTTCAAGAGTTTTCTGGTTTTCTGATCCTGCCTGCTTTTTTGAGCAATGATTTTTGCCTAGTCCCTCTCCTTTTGATGAGTCTTACCTCCTGTTGCTGAACCCTGCCGGTCTCTGATCCTGCCTCTATTTTTGTTTGTACTGGATTTTCATTACCCGAGACCCTCCCGTGCATGACCCTGGATTGTTCCACGACTCAGTCTCTGGTGGGTGGTTTTTTTGTCCCTGCTATCTGTCTGTCCCCTGAGCCCCCAAGGCCTCCCAAAGTCCATTCAACCTACCGGCCCCACGGCTGGATTCCTGACCCCTGTGGATCCCCTTCTACACCATAACTTAGTAAATAAAACCTTTTGATAAACAATCTACTTGTTTCTGGCTGCTTTTACTTAAATCATTACACATACAGTTTCTCAATTTTGGAGGCTTTTTCCTCAATGGAATGTGCTTTGAAAACCTCCAAGGTGAGGAATCCCTGATATACTTTTTAATATCAAAAGCAGGAATAAGCGTCAATAACATGCCCTGCATGATGTGGCTCCTTCCCAATGACTTACCGTAGGTTGGGCTCACAATATTCAGATACCTGCAAAAGACACCAAATATTTTTTTGTGAGAGAAGGGTGAGTTGTTGCCTTAAATCTATGGCCTTATGCTACTTTATAAACTCTATCCATCACATAACCAAGGCCAACCTATGAAAACTAGCTATGTTTAAAACTATCAATGACAGCTGTGTAGAATGAATGCTACTGTGGCCAAAGTCTATACAGTACGAATAATACTTCTGAAAACAAGAGAGGATTAAGTACGGTTCTTTGCTTGTCTTACTATCAGTCTCAGAAATGATACTGCTTCTCTGCAGCATAACTATCCAATTCCACGCACCTGTTTACCTACCTTCATAAACAACTCTCATGCAGGCAGATGTTTATTGAAAATTGTAGTGTGAGAAACTGTTTCCCCTTCCTGTGTTGTCTGTCTGCCTCATCTCAACCACATGCTTTTTATGTGGATTTCCTCGACTTGCATAGTTCTTGTCTGAAACCTTTTAGGCTTCTGCATTCTGGACATTGACTAAGTTACTGCACAACCAACTGTGATATTGTCTAACCCACATATCTGTTTGGTTGATTCTGTCTCCTTGTGTAGGAACTTCGCCTGCTTCTGGGACCTGTTTGAAACTTTCTGTTTCAGTCTGTCTCTGTCCTGTTGTGACATCAGTTTTCTACCTTTAAGCTCCATCAGGGTAAAGGACCTGAAACTGAGGATCCTTGGAAATATTTCCTCCCTTTGCTGCTGGCAGTCATCTGTTTTGCCACAATAAAAGTATTTAACCAGCTTTTATCACTCACTCTGGAATCAACTCAACTGGAATTCTGCGTCCTTAAATAAACAAATAAGATAGATGATGTGACTGATATGACAGCATCAATCTGAAGAACTGAAACATGTAATATGAAAAAAAAATATATTTAGTTTTTTAAGATTCTCTCCTTTGTTATAATCATTCTTTTGGGACCATCATCAAGTGAAGTTAGACTTCACTTTTCAGTCTACCTGATCAAACATATCCAAGGTTTCAAGCCGTTCAAGTGGACTTTGTATTTAAAGTCATTGACACGCTACTGCTGACACCCCTGATTAAGTCATTCTGCACTTGTAGATTATATTAGAACAGCCTTAAAAACCGAACTTCTTTTTTTATGTTTTCTTCCAATCATTCACAGTGTAAGAGCAATGATCTCACCAACCTACTAGAAACATTTATTATATAATGACAGGGCTTTTCAGTACTAATTGTTTTTTTCCTTTTAGTTTTTGGTTTTAGGATTATTCTTTCTTTACAAAGATAAGAATTGAAATGCTGTTCTTTTTTCTTTTAGTATTTTTAAGCTCAATTACAAAACTGGTCACATTGCTAACCCTGATTAACTAGTGTGAACAGACTTAAAATTCTGGAGTGTATTTCACTCAAGGACCATGAGAAATATGAAGGCATTTTCCTGAGCATCATTTTTAATGCTGAATGTATTTTGGGAAAATTTATTGTTTTTAGTTAAAAAATATTGCATAATGTTAAAATATTAACTAAGCTCAGAGAGGTAAACTTTTGTTTTCCACAAGCGGTATATTTTCATTATTCTCTTGTTCCATTTGAAACGTACCCTCAAATGAAATAAAACGTAACAATTACCTCAATGTGAAACAATGCATCTGCACTGTGAACATTCTCACAATGAAAAACTGCTTAATGCTGTCTTTACAGTGAGACAATATCAACAAGCCTTATGGTAGATTAAAATGTTTATGAAGCTTGTTTGGCTCATCTCCCTTTGTGAAGGAGGACCAGCATCCATATGTAATTATCTTGCTCTTAGCTACCTCTTCCTGACGGTAAATTGATTAAAGTTCTGTTTTCAGCTGCTGCGGAGGGAGTGCTCCAGTTCAATAGAATTTCACATGGCAGCAGATGAATGATTTGACTCCCCACTGGGGCTTCACAGCTTTGGCAAATTCATCACACCACGGAATATAGATATCCATACCAAACAGAGAAAAGAGGCAAGGTTACAGTTGCAGGTATGCCACATCTTATCAAGGGAAACAACCTGTGTCCCAATATTTCTTCATCAGTCTAATGCAAATAAAAGACATTCATCAACTGAGTTGAACCTCTCTGCAGATAACTAACTGCTGCTATAGTAATTACTTCGTAAAGCCAACATTGTCTGTGGGGTTATATCAGACTTATTGCTGCTTAAACAGCTAAATTCATCTTAGAGTTTTTCATACAGTTGAAAAACATAACACGTTTCTTTATGGTATATTCAACTAACTACAATTGTAATATTTAAGTATTTGTAACTTGTCCTTTGTGACTCTGATGCATCCTTCGGTTTGCCACTGATAAAAATTAGTTGTTTTTTCTTTGTTCAGATCATTTTTTTTTCTTTGTGATAAGCTCAAGGTTCAAGATATTCTTACAACCTCAGCCGGTTTCATAACCATTTTATCTTTTTTGTGTAAAAAAAGCAAGGAAAATGAATTTATATAGCACCTTTTACAGACAGTGAGGGTCACAAAGTGTTTCAGAAAAGTGCACAACAATACAATAAAACTAAGTAGTAAAAGTATTAAAACAGAAAATGAAAAAGGTGAAAATCAACATGGTTGATATACGTAAAAACAGCTGCCATACCATATTGGTTAAAAAACTTGGTGAAACATCTTTATTAAACTATCATCTTTTACCACTTACTCTTTCTGGTCACAGCAGTCTGCTCCTATTAGATATGAGGAGTTAAACACCCAGTAAAGATTACTAGTTCATCACAATACAACTCAGAAACATAGAATAAACCACCCTGGGAACAAATTCATGTGTACATATTGGTGTGTACTGCTAATTAAACATGGTTCTAGGGTAACATTAGCTAAACAATTCTGTCCTTTTACCTTTTATCATTCCCAAGTAGTTTCTCCACTTATCTATAGTAAGTTATGATCTTGATGTGAATGATCTAAGGCTTAAAATTAGCCATCAGTCATTGAAAGCATATTCAATGAAGCATTGTAGTTACTGCTTTTGAGCTAATCTTAAAGCCATACAAAGTAGCCAATGAATCTGAAGAAGATGGCACCTTATACTCACAATTCCGCTAAGTGTAAATGTATTTAGTAATTTACTTCGCCAACCCTGTTGCTGTTGTTCCCAATTGTTTCTAATGTGTTATAAAACCACCATAAAGTTGAATCCTATCAATCACAAAACATTGAGCTTCAGAGAGTTAGTCATTCTCTCTATCACTAACATTACATTTCTCTCCGCTACCCTGCATGCTAATTTATTTAGTTTTCCACCTGTTTCGCTACTGTTTGCTACTTATCAGCCTTATTCCTCCCACATGTTGCCTTGGCTTATAAAGCCACATAGGAGAATTATCCTCTTCAATCTCCTTGCAGCCCTCTGCTGCCAGCCATCCACTCATTCTTTGAGGAACCAAAGTTCAAGATATCCTCTTCCTTACCGATTCTGAGAAGAAAAACCTGTTCTTGCTGCTGACTAGGCTATGTTTTCCTGCTGATTTGTGGTACAGTTAAAGTACTTGTATTTTGTCTCTTGTCTGGATTAGAGTATTATAATTAAAAATTAGTGGTGCAAATTACTTCTCTAACTCCTATATTTCAATTATTTCTTCTAGTTTACTAAACAAATGTTCTATTTGGTATTATAGTTTCACCCATTCAAAAATAAATTGTTCTGTCAGCAGATACAACATTTTATACAAAGTGGCTGTTTACAATTATGCTGTTATTCATCAACGTTTGCCACCCATGTCTCCTTCTATCTAATGCAGACCTAGAGAACCAACTTTACTGTGCAGGAGACAGCTGGATTACTCTCCACATCCTCAGCAAAAGTGAACCATGTGTATTGGTTAAATAAGTCTAACAACATGTCCAACATCAGCATTAAGACCCAAGCCTGAACCCCCCG
This sequence comes from Orestias chungarensis, assembly GCA_032876305.1. Lineage (NCBI taxonomy): Eukaryota > Metazoa > Chordata > Actinopteri > Cyprinodontiformes > Cyprinodontidae > Orestias > Orestias chungarensis. The sequence goes on from JAVLVB010000391.1 coordinate 249,917, forward strand.
AAAAAGAATGAAAACAGTAACAGAAATGTACAAGCGTGCAATTTGATGCTTGCACCCCTTTGAATGCATCACGCCTACCTTGTACAGGAACCCCAAAATCGCATGTGCCTCTAAGTCTATTATTTGCCGTGGGTCTAAAGGAAATTGGATTTTACAACTAGCATCACAAAATTAGATTTATCTGAGAAATAGAAAAAGGCACTTTTTTATTTTACTTGTTACTTTTACTGGCCATAGAAGCCTTGAAAGGGTGAATCTGATTGCAAAATGCTGTGGAATAAACAAGAAATGGAGTTTAGGGATTCATATGGAAGAAATTACTTTTTCTTAATTGTGGCTTGAACAGTTTAAACCTTCTGCTTAAAGCAACCACAGCAAGTGGATGGGGATAGAGGACATTGTTATTGATTAAGAATATCTGATAACTGGTCAATTGAGTTGGACACACAAGGACAAACTGCTGCTTGGAGGTTACTAGTGATTTGTTTAAATAGAGATACTGAAGTGAAATTATTTGCGAGGGAAAAAAAGCCTGTGCCTTCTGGAATATACATTAAAAAAAAGATAGTTTAATGAGCTTGTGTCAGGGTGATAACAGATACTTAATCAGAACAAATACCCATTTTTAGGTTCTTTTCAAAACTAAGCTCTCTATCATTTTACTGGGCTTTAAACTTTTAAACTTTTGACAAATGTTCAGTTTCTTATGTGGCTTGCTCTTAAAGTCTTCAGGCTGTATCCAAAATGGGTCAATCATAATATGATTAGTAAGTTCTATGTCAACAATGGCCAGCAAACTTTAGTTTTGGGGCTACCCCCCTTGCTTTTTCTTCATATCTCAGTCAATTATGAAGTTCAGAACGGTCTTGCCCATATACAGTAGTCATAAGAACTGCTTATAGTCTATAGTTGTTTAAATGACTTGATCAATGTTAACTCCTTGATTTGAAAAAAAACAAACATTTACCATCTTTGTTTTTTACTTATTACACAAGTTTTTATTTATTTTTATTTATTTATTGAATTTTTCACTCCTTGTGTTTTTTTTACAGCACTTATACGATTACCTTACTATCTAGCAATTTGATTGGAACATGTTTGGTATAAAAAAGTTGACAGAGACATTGCTCTGAGCACTAAACCTCTCATATCAGGGCATATTATTTTGAATAGCCAATCTTTTCAAGGGACTATTTTGCTTTAAAAAATGTATTTTACTTAAAAGAAGTTGCATTTGCCAATCAAAGACGACGGATTAAAAAAAGGGCTTTATCAAGACTTTTCACAACATCCTGGCTTAGTTAGGACCAAAATGGAAAACCCGGATATTGATGGGAGGGAGAAGGTTTGTTTCAGCTCCATAAACCTTTTCAAAGGACTATAATCTGCAATGTCTTTCCACCACAGGAAGAAAATAAAAAATAATATTTAGAAGAGCATAGCACTTTCAAAATATAGTAAGATACTCAATTAGGTCTTATGGATGTAATTATTACATGGAATAAACTAAATGTAGACCACTGAGGATAAAGGAGGTCCCCTCTCACCAAACTCATTGAACAAAATTGGTGGAGCTTGCTTGACCTCAGCTGGAAAATTCAGTTGGTTTAGCTGCTCAGCTGCGAATAAAATGCATTAGAAAAAGGCTGCCAGCCAGTTAATTACTGAAGACAACAACTAATTGAACTTGAAAGTTCTTTGTTGACTAATTATTACACAGATACTCTCTCTCACTTTCAGAGAGGTATTGTACTAAAGTTCTAAACTAAGCCTGGGCATCAGTCCCAGATCTAGCCCTAAACTATAAGGTAAATCAAATGTACAAATTAATTTATACTGAGAGACAACAATTTGTTTTTCTGGATAATTTTCTGTTTATTGCAGTGACATATATATACACCAAACAGAGGGGCGATAACAGGAATCTTGCGGAAGGCTTCAATGACTGGGGTAATAAAAAGTTGTCCCCTCCACATCACAAAAACCAAGGAGTTGGTAGTAGAAATTTAAGAAATGGGAAAAAAGGGTGAAAGGTAAAAAGGGGTGACAGTCAGCCTGCAATGATTGATAGAAGATAGTGGCCATGCAGACATACAAATACGTGTGGGTGGTACTGCTTGATTAAATTGCCATGGTCTGTTATCATAAGCACTGTGTTCCCAGTAAGGAACATATCTGCCTATTCTTTCTGAGACACCTCCAGTTATCAGAATTCAAATCTGAATTAGAATAGGTTTATTGCCAATGCTAGTCAAAAAATATACATGAAGTAGAAAATTGTTCTGATGTAATGGTGCAGATACATAAAATATTGTAAGTTAGAATCAAATTTACAAAATATTAAAGGCGCATACAAAAGTCCATACAGTTGCTGTTTTAAATCAACATGTGCAAAGGTAGGAGGTGGATGCAGTGGCTGAATTAAACCCTTGTTGTTTGTTTATTGTCATGAGCCTTATTGTTGAGGGGACAATCTGGTCCCGATGGACCGTAGGCTCTTTGCTGAGAGGAGGGGGTTACACAGTCCAGGTCCAATGTGAGAAGAGTCAGCTGCAATCCGACCTGCAAGCCCTAAAGTCCTGCAGGTGTAAACTTCCTGTAGAGGTTGGATTTTGCAGCTGATAACTATTTCAGGAGTCTGCAGAATGTGTTTCAGCCTGTGTATGTTCCTGGCTTTGGCTCCAGTGAACAACACAGTGATGGAGAAGGTGAGGATAGACTCGAAGATGACTGAGTAGAACTGCCTCATCATCCCAGTTGACAGTCTGAGTTTCCTTCGCTGCCGCAGGAGGAGTATCTTCTGTTGAGTCTTTTTGAGGTGGGACCTAATGGTTGACTCTCTCTAATGATCATGGATGATGGTGGTGCACAGGAAGCAGAAGACGTCCATGTCATGGTTGTGTTTAGGCTTCTGACCCACATGTAAAAACAGTCTTGGAAGGATAGGAATCAGACGAATAATGTTTATTGATGAAAGAGTTCTTAGAATGTGCAATGATGAGTTTGGTGTTTTGGTGTTTGGGGAAACAGCAAAAAGGAAACCAGAAACTCTGAAACAGACCTGCAAGTGAGTTTTGGCAGGAAGCTGAGATCTGAAATGGAACAAATTTTACAGTGGATTGGGAAGCTGCCCGTTAGGGAGAAAGTGAGTGGATTGGGGATTCTGGTGACATCGCTCTCAATGAATGGTTTGGTTTTTTCCACAGAGTGCTCATGTATGAGAGTTTATGAGGGAGAAGGAAGCAGTGGGCCAACAGGTAATGAGGCAGACTCAGAAGAGAAAGCAAGCTTGTGAGAGACCAGTCATGGTAACCAATCATGGTAATGTTTCCAAAAATAAAGTAGTACTCAGTGGTGCATAGTTAGGTTCTAGCAGTCTCATTAGCTTTGGCAAATTCACAGGAGGACACCTTCACAAAGAAGAAAGAAAAACAAAAGGATAACTTGGAATAAAACAATGCAAGGAGGCTCAGGAAGAATTATGTTACCAAATCGGTTAACACTAAGGTAATGAATGACTGGTGACCTGTTAATCTTATGCTGCTACAATGATTATATTATTAGCAGCACAGATTTTATGAATGCACAATTATATGCTTTTAACTGCAGTGATTAACATGCCTGTCACAAATGGTAGGAATCAGGACAAACAGGTGAAAATGAAAACGTCTTTGATAGACAGAAGGGTGGATTCTTTTAGAACTAAGTTGGATCAGCGGATAAGGAAAGAATATTCTGTAACCTCTCAACACCCACACTAAGCTGAACAGCAACTGCAGTTAGAGGCTCATTTCACTGCCTTGCCGGAGTGCAAGGCTTAGAAAGTCCTTTGCCAGAGCCTATAAACATTATTTCCCTTTTATGTTTGTAATATGCAATGACTTTAATATGATTAATTATAGGCTCAAAGATCCCCCCCCAAAGTACTTTATTAGAGAGTAGTGTTCATCTGTTAAACCCAGATAAACTGTTTGAAGATAAGACTGATTATTTTACTCTGCAAAACTCACTGTAGGAATACAAATTAGTTACTTTAAAGCATTCTCCCTTGTACCTGCCAGAGTAGGTTAATGAACTTTGCTCTAATTTTAATATCTGAGGTCAATAGATCTAACAAGACTTGTTCCTACTGAGTTGGTAGCATGATGATAATCACTAATGGTTTTGCCTTCTTCTGTCTCTGCATTAAAATGCATTGGCTAACACAAAACTCTGATTGTCATTCCTCGACAGTATAGCTTACTCTGAAAGGTCAGATAAAAAGGGCTATTAATGAGGAATTTCTTTCCACACAATGCTCTTTCCTGATGATGCTATCTTTTTTGTGAAATAGTTCTGTATCTCCTGCAACAAAACTATCCAAGAATATAATTTTGCCATCAACAAACTGCAGTGATGGTCATTGAGGTCGAGCACTTAAATACTAGTTTTAGCAAACCACAGAGAATATGTAACGGGGCTGGTTTTAGGACCCAAGTGCAGTACAACGTCAGGTAGAGTTTAAAGTACTTTATTTAAGGCGTAGCAACAAGCAGGTAATTTAACAGGCAGCAGGAAACAGTCTTTGGTTAACTCCAGGCATCAACAGGCAACGAGGAGACTGGTGAGTCCTCACAGCGTTGGAAACAAGCTGATAATGGTTCACTGAGACTTGGCTCACGGATTCTGTCCCAGACGGCGCGCTCCACCTGCACGGCTTTCATCTCCACCGAGCGGACCGCAACACGGAGCTTACCGGCAAGAAAAAAGGTGGCATAATTTGTTTTTATATCAACCAAGGCTGGTCTACTGATGTGACAGTGTTAATGAGAACATGCAGCCCTAATATGGAATCGCTTTTCTTGAACTGTAGACCGTTTTATTGTCCGCGGGAGTTTTCATCCGTTGTGCTTGTTGCTGTTTACATTCCACCTCAAGCGTGCACGCGTGAGGCACTGAGCGCACTCGCTAATCAGATCCTCAGCGTGGAAAACCAACACACGGACTCTGTTTTTATCATCTTAGGGGACTTTAACAGAGCAAAACTTAACGAACTACCTAAATACAGACAGCATGTTACCTGCCCCACCAGGGAGAGCAACATTTTAGATCACTGTTACACTGTATTTAAAGGTGCTTATTGCTCTGTCCCCCGTGCAGCACTGGGACTATCTGACCACTGTTTAGTTCATCTTCTCCCGACTTACAGACAGAAGCTCAAGTGTGCCAAACCTGTGGTCAGCTCGGTGAAAGAATGGACTAACGAGGCTAAAGAAAAGCTTCAGGACTGCATGGTTTTAACAGACTGGTGTGTTTTTAATGATGCCACAAGCAGCCTGGATGAATACACGGACACTGTGACCTCTTACATCAGCTTTTGTGAAGAAATCTGTGTTCCCACCAGGACTCACATTAAATACAACAATGACAACCCCAGGTTTAATGCCAAATTGAAACAGCTGCGCCGGTCTAAGGAGGTAGCATATAGAAGTGGGGATCGGGTGCTGTACAACCACGCAAGGAACACCTTAACTAAAGAGATCAAAGCTGCAAAGAAAAACTACTCCAACCAGCTAAGCAGCATGATGTCCAGTAACGAGCCATCAACTGCCTGTATGTGTCTCCAGAACATCACCAGCTACAAAAGGCCATCTACACAATGGGAGATCGTCAACTGGCCGACGACCTTAACAGATTCTACCGTAGGTAAGAACGGCCAGCAACGAGCTCCCATCCAACACCACTTCACACCCATCTGACTATCAGCCTCCCATCCAGCCTGCCCTGAAGATCTGCGAGGAAGTCGTGCTGAGACTTTTTAATAAACAGAAAGTCAAGAAGGCCCCTGGTCCTGATGGAATCTCTCCCTCCTGCCTGAGGACTTGTGCAGACCAGCTTGCACCTGTCTTTACTAAGATCTTCAACAGATCGCTGGAGCTGTGTGTTGTTCCGTCCTGTTTTAAAAGCTCCACAATAATACCCATTCCTAAAAAGACAACTACCACAGGACTAAATGACTACAGATCTGTTGCCCTGACCTCTGTGGTCATGAAGTCCTTTGAAAGACTGGTTCTCAACCACATTAAGGAAATCACAGACCCCCTGCTAGAGGCCCTGCAATTTGCCTATTGGGCCAACCGTTCGGTGGACGATGCAGTGAATATGGGTCTCCACCTCATCCTCCAACACCTTGAACACCCAGGAACTTATGCAAGAATTCTGTTCCTGGATTTCAGCTCAGCCTTCAACACAATTATTCCAGGACAATTACACAACAAACTGACTGAACTCAGCGTACCAGACTCCACCTGCCAGTGGATAACTGACTTTCTTACTGGCAGAAAACAGCAGGTGAGGCTGGGAAAGTGTACTTCAGTGACCCGAACCATCAGCACGGGCGCCCCACAGGGTTGTGTACTCTCCCCATTGCTCTTCTCACTGTACACAAATGACTGTACATACATGGACTCCTCTGTTAAAATCCTGAAGTTTGCAGATGACACAATAGTCATTGGTCTCATCAATGACAATGAAGAGTCTGCTTACAGACGAGTGGTTGATCAGGTTGTCTTCTGGAGCAGTCAGAACAATCTGGAGCTGAACACAGCAAAAACAGTGGAGATGACCGTGGACTTTAGGAAGAGCCCCCCCCTGCCAGCACTCACCATCCTAGACAGGATTGTGATGGCTGTGGAGTCCTACAAGTTCCTGGGCACAACGATCTCCAAGGACCTGAAGTGGGACAGCAACATCAACTCCATCATCAAGAGGGCTCAACAGAGGATGTACTTTCTGTACCAGCTGAGGAAGTTCAACCTAGCCCGAGAGCTGATGGTGCAGTTCTACACAGCCATCATAGAGTCCATCATCACCACATCCATCACAGTGTGGGGCAGTGCTCTCACAAAACACGACACCAAGAGACTGCAGCGAATTATCAAGTCTGCAGAGAGGACCATCTGTGTAAAGCTGCCTGCACTGCTGGACCTGCATGCCTCCAGAACCAGGAAGCGTGCAGAGAAAATCATCACCGACCCTTCTCACCCTGGCCGTCAACTGTTTCGGTGCCTTCCATCAGGCCGACGCTTCAGCCACATGAAGACCCGTACCACCAGGCTACAGAGAAGCTTTTTTCCAACTTCCATTCTCATGAACATTGAACAATTTATTTATATATATTTTTATAACTTCTATAGTTTTTATACTGCAGAAAACTGCACTTTTAAAAAAATATATAAATTACACATGCTAAATGTTACAAATGTTTCTTTACTGTATTTTTCGTGCCTTTACGGTATTTTTCGTGCACTGAAAGCATCTGTGTAACCAAAAACAAATTCCTTGTATGTGTGAGCATACTTGGCCAATAAAGCCTGATTCTGATAATTCACCTGACAGCAGAAAACAGCCCTTGGTAAGCTCCAGACACCAACAGGAAGTGGGCAGGCTGGTGAGCGCTTTGGTTGGTTATCAGCCGAAAGAAACAAAATCCGAAGGGGACAGACAAAAGGCTTGTCGTGGACGGGCAGAAGGTCGGGGCAGAGAGGAGAAGACGTGGTCAGAGGCAAGCTGGAGTCGGAACCGAGAATTTAAATCAAGAATCAATGCTGGAATGAAGTGCATGCTGCAAAGACAATGTGGCACTGAATGAAGGAAACACTGCTGCTTAAATGCTGACTGGCTGACGAGCAGTGATGAGCTGCAGCTGAGGCAGAGCAGGTGTGGAAGGTTGGAGCTGATTAGGAGGTGCTGCAGATAAGTGGGAGACCACACACACCACAGCCAACAGGGCAGAATGTGACAGTCTATGAGATATGTCACTAATAGGATTTGCAACTTTATTATGGCTTTTATGTTGCTTATTGACTTATGGCCTTTCCCATTCTAAGCCGCCTCTCAGTCACCATTACCAAGCTTCAGCCAATGCAGTTGTTGGATTAATAACCGCATTTCACATTAAACCACGTTCCTGTCCAGGATGTGCAACCTGTCTTTCTGGATGCTGCATTGGCTGTACATTCCCACTTTGTTTATAATTTTCATATAACTGAACAGATAAATTTGGGACCTCCAGACATAAGAAAATTGTTAGCGAATTTGAATGGGATGGTAAATAAAGTTTCATTTTAGGATAGTGTATGTAAATCGTTAGAATAATGAATTGGTTATTTTTTTGTTTTACAACAAAGTCTGTAAGAGTGCACTGCTGTACATATTTTGCAGATGTAACTACAAAAAATATTTTTCCCATGGTAACAAATGCAGTAAAATAGCCACATTTCTTTCCTTAGACAAATTACCACCTGATTGATTTGTTGTCATTTTGCAATTCATAACTCTGTTTTCCATATGGCAGATGTATCCCGTTTCCATCGATGAGATTGAAATACAAAATAGGAATTCTGGGTTTTGAGTTTGGCAAGATTCTGTTTCTCTAGAGCCTTGAGGCAAGTGAATTTTTCTTTTTCTTCTTTCTTCAGGGTCTGAGTAGGGACTTCTTTAGCTAGTGTAGCCGTAGGCATCTTACTTCAGGGAGCTTAGAGCTTAGACTTTGATACATGCTGTGAGTGCCTGACCACTTTTGCCTTCAACATATGTGTACGTGGGAGAATCTTAGGATCTTAGAAAGCTCACAAATGTGACTTTGCTTGCTGATCCATACGCAAATCTCAAAATGCATCTAAACGTTTTAGCCCAAAATTTCAACTGATGCACTTGACAGTGTGCTATTTATTAAAAGATGACTCAAATTTGTTTTCTTGATAGAACCAAATGGTCCTTTTGAAATGCATATGTATATTGCTTTTTTAAGTCTTCTGTCCATTTTTATTTAACACTGACAACAAATATGTTTTAGTAACCTTCAAATATTGAGGAATCTTTGTGTGTTTGGGGGTTTCTGTTCTCGTAGTTGTCAGATTTGCATTAGTTTGTACCTGGCAGACATGGAAGTGCTCTGTTTTCCACATATTTTACTTCCAGTAAAGCTACAATACGGTTTGTAGAGAGACTCCCCACTGTGTGTTAGGTCTAACTGTTCTGAGAAGGTTTAAATAAGTATTCTCACTCTGTTCTTCCCAGCAGAACAGCATGTACTGTAACAAATGAATAAGTAAATGCTTACCACTAAACAAGGGGAACTTGGTTTTTCTTTTGTATTCAAACTTTGCTTTTTGTGCATTGTGATTAACTTCAAAAAGGGGTTGAGGTTTTTGCTAGAAATATGCAGGCTCACCTCAATGAACAGCTCTGGCTCTGGAACCAGACTCCTTAGGACCAGCTCCAGAAGAGCTTTAAACACATTTCAGAGGAAGTGGTGGACCTTAACTTCAAGTGAGCCATGTTCCGTGCCTCCTCCGTGTGCTGCTTGGTTGTTTGTTAAAAGTATAGGATAGGATCTTCAGCTCATTCTCATTTTCGCAACACTGCGCATGCGGCACCTCACCTCGAGTAATGCCCCCTGATATCGGGAGCACGCACGTCCTCAACACAAGCTGTCTGTTTATATCTGCGGGACCACAGCCTCTGGCGCCACATCGGACTTATTACAGAATTGCGAACATGTCTGACACTACTTCTGTAATGCGCGAATTCAAACATGAGCGCGTATTGTACTGTCAGGTGGGTGGGGACACAAGTGATATACGTCATCGCGTAAATTTTATTTTCGGATTGACAGCCAGTTATTTTTCACCACCAGTCGTTTTTGATTGGCTGTCATTTTTAATGGGATTTTCCATTAAAATTTTTCTACTGAAAAGATCCTCTCCTATACCTTTAAGGTAAAAACTCCTGTTTTTCGGCTGGCCTGGAAACACCTTGGGATTCCCCCAGACAGGCTGGCCTAAGTAGTCTGGGGTCTGGGTTTCCCTGTTAGGCAGCTGCCTTCTTCGACCGTGACCTTATGGATGGATGTTGTGTTAAGCTTCATTCAACAAGTTCATTGAATAAGGTGGGATCAAATCCCAGAAATAAAAAGCAATCAATAGTTAGACTGATTGTCTTTTTTATTATCAATGTCAGTTTCACAAAATGATTAATCAGGTAATGAAATTACCTGAGTAAATAAATACATACAGTTTACTGTCAGTCGGCTGACCTCTACATTCACACACTTAGTTAAGTGATGGCTTAGTACACATTATTTATTTTAGCGTTTCCCTAATGTCATTCCCTTAAGGGGTGGTGGGTATAAGCATACAGCGACAAGCGAAAATAACAAAATAATATGGTTACACACAACAAATTACTATTACAGTAAAATCAAAATTTAATTTTTAATTTTTACAACCTTAAATGTTTATTTAAGAAAAAAAAATGTTTTCAGAAAGAACGTAAAAGTAGGATTTTGTCAATAACTAAAATTAACTTATTTTCTTTTATTTAATTTTCAAAAGAAACTAATTTTTTAATAGTCAATATTCTCCTACGTCATGGAATGTCAAATGCAAATACAACTACATGCTTTCAATATGCTTTGCAATTGTCATCTCTGTTGTTTTTCAATCTCTGCTGGTGGAGGTGCTGTAAAGAGGTGACCTGCTACTTACCAAATCACCTCATTTTAATGCTAATGTCATAACAATTAATAACAGAGAGAAGCAGCAGCAGCTGACAATAAGAGCAAGAGATCCAGAGGACTCTGCAGGCTTAAAAACAATCAAGAGGAGTCATAGTTCTGTCTGCTCAAGCCTTTGAACAGACATTGTTTTCCTGATAATGGGGTTGCACACACTAACACATACAGTGAAGTGGAAATGAAGAGCTGGTTAGGAAAGAGCAGTACATATTTATTTCAAATGAAGGGATTTCTGTGGACTTGTTTCATTATCGATGTGACTCATAAAATGTAAACCTTGTCTTAGAAAAGTGGTCTCAAAGTCAAATCCTCCACGGCCTGCAAGACTGGAGTTTGAGAACACTGTTTGACAATGACTTATTAGCCCGGGTGTATTTAAAGCATATCGGTTGCTTGTCTTGATCTTGATCTGTTCTGGGGGCTTAGTGGCCTAAATATTGTGAATAGCTGAAGTTCTCTGTTAGGGAACATTTAAACAATTAACAGGTGCATGTGTCCATTTATTTGAACTTGTGTTTATTATTCTGGCAAGTGTGAATTGGAAATGATCCACAATAAATTCGAACATTTGCTCCTAATGTCAATAATTTTAATCATTATCAACCTAATCTTATGTTTGCTTTTCTTGATACAGGAAGAATGTAATATAAATGAAAGAGAGAGCCCAAAATTGACCTCATAACTTTAAAATTAGTTTACAGAAACAACCTTACCAAAACTATATTTTACCTCTTTATTATAAGCTTAATCCAGAACTGCATAACACCACGTTGCTGTAGATTTGGAATTCAAATCCTGTACCCTCTATTCTACTACTCTACATCTACCAACTATAGGCCTAATTCAACCCATCCACAATTGCACATCTGTAAACGTTTTTATGATAAAAATGTATCTAGATTTTAGGTAAAGCAAGGTTCCTTGTACAATAACTTGTACCACAGCACTTCACTGAAAAACTCATGTATGTGATCGTTACTAGACAATATTTGACGTGAACATATCATTATTAGCCATTATTCACCCAGCATCTATAAACATTATTGGGAAACAAATTAAATATATTCTCACAGGAAAAAATACAGATTCATACCCTTCACAGATTACCTGTGAAGGGTATGAATGATTTTGGCACACTTTATATGAGATTTGGAAGGACCACCTAAGGATTCACCATGTGTTCATTTATTTTTTTATTTTACAAACATCTAGAAGTGGATTGTGCTGATAATAACAGCAGAGTAAAAACAAATAAAACCCAAAAACCTGTGGTTAAATCATTGACAAAGTCTTGAGAGTAAAAAATAAAAAACAAACAAAATCCATAAACTGTGCAAACTGCACAACCTACTCCAGGAAGCTTGTTCTTACTGTCTTATTCATGCTCTGGCAGCAGGCATAAATCAAATCTGTCCAGGCGTTGCCTGTGTAGGAATAGCATTCACCACTCCTGTCATCCATAGTTGTCAATTGCATGCATTGTGTTCCTGCCTTTACAGCACTTTTTATATTAGGCATGTATTTAGCAACACGGAGGAAAGAAACATGCTTGTAACAAGAATGAAACATGCAAAATTTAGCCTCTGATGTAATAATTTTAGTAGTGAACCTCAAATCAGATGGCAACTTCTGTGTTGTGTTATTAAGCCCAGGAGCAGAGCGTAAACTTCTGAACTCTATTTATAAACCATCACCAACATTTTTTGGTATACGAATTAAAATAATAATTATAGGATTACAGTCACCACCCTGAACTCAACTGGACTCTAACTGTGCAATACCCTCATCTCTGTGCAATACAATGTCCATCCATCCATCCATCTTCTACCGCTTATCCGGAGTTGGGTCGCGGGGGCAGCAGCCTGAGCAGGGATACCCAGACTTCCCTCGCCACGTCCACCAGCTCCTCCGGGAGTATCCTGAGGTGCTCCCAGGAGACATACACATAGTCCCTCCAGCGCATCCTGGGTCTACCCCGGGGTCTCCTCCCGGTGGGACATGCCCGGAATACCTCATCAGGGAGGTGTCCAGGGGGCATCCTTACCAGGTGCCCGATCCACCGCAGCTGGCTCCTCTCAATGTGGAGGAGCAGCGGCTCTACTTTGAGCCCCTCCCAGATGACCGAGCTTCTCACCCTATCTCTAAGGGAGAGCCCGGCCACCCTCCGAAGGAAACTAATTTCCGCCGCTTGTATCCGCGATCTCGTTCTTTCGGTCATGACCCACAGCTCATGACCATAGGTGAGGGTGGGAACGTAGATCGACCAGTAAATAGAGAGCTTTGCCTTTTGGCTCAGCTCCCTCTTCACCGAGACGGACCGATGCAGCGTCCGCATTACTGCAGACGCCGCACCAACCCGCCTGTCAACCTCCCGCTCCATCCTTCCCTCACTCGTGAACAAGACCCCAAGATACTTAAACTCCTCCACCTGGCGCAGGACCTCATTCCCGACCCGAAGAGGGCACTCCCCCCTTCTCCGGCTGAGGACCATGGTCTCAGATTTAGAGGTGCTAATTCGCATCCCGACCGCTTCACACTCGGTTGCGAATTGAGATCCTGGCCTGATGAAGCCAACAGAACCACATAATCTGCAAAAAGCAGAGATGCAACCCTGAGGCCACCAAACCAGACGCCTTCAACACCTCGGCTCCGCGTAGAAATTCTGTCCATAAAAGTTATGAACAAGACCGGTGACAAAGGGCAGCCTTGGAGGAGTCCAACTCTCCCTGGGAATGGATTCGACTTACTGCCGGCAATGCGGACCAAACTCGGGCACCGGTCGTACAGGGACCGGACAGCTCTAACAAGAGAGTCCGGTACTCCATACTCCCGGAGCACCAACCCACAAGATTCCCCGGGGAACGCGGTCGAACGCCTTCTCCAAGTCCACAAAACACAGGTAGACTGGTTGGGCGATCTCCCATGCCCCCTCCCGGAACCTGAGAAGGGTGTAGAGCTGGTCCACTGTTCCACGGCAAGGACGAAAACCGCACTGCTCCTCCTCCAGACGGGATTCGACTATCCGGCAGACCCTCCTCTCTAGTACTCCTGAATAGACTTTACCAGGGAGGCTGACGAGTGTGATCCCCCTATAGTTGGAACATATCCTCCGGTCCCCCTTCTTAAAGAGGGGAACCACCATCCCAGTCGGCCAGTCCAACACCACAGATGTCCATGCGATGCTGCAGAGAGGTGTCAACTAAGACAGCCCCACAGCATCCAGAGCCTGGAGGGACTCCGGGCAGATCTTGTCCACCCCCGGGGCCCGGCCACCAAGGAGCATTTTGACTACCTTGGTGACCTCGGTGACCTCGGTGATTGGAGATCACACCCGGCCCTTCAGTCTCTGCTTCCTCATTGGAAGGCATGTTGGTGGGATTGAGAAGGTCTTTGAAGTATTCCCCGCGCCGCCCCACAATGTCCCGAGTAGAGGTCAGCAGCCCACCAACTCCACCATACACAGTGTTGGTGGAGCACTGCTTCCCCCGCCTGAGATGCCGGACGGTGGACCAGAACCTCTTTGAAGTCGTCGGGTAGTCTCTCTCCATGGCCTCTCCGAACTCTTCCCATGTTCGACTTTTTACTTCGGCAACCCTCGAAGCCGCATCCCGCTTGGCCTGCCGGTACCTGCCTGCTGTCTACAGAGTCCCACAGGCCAAAAAGGCCCGATTGGACTCCTGCTTCAGCTTGACGGCATACGTCACTGCTGGCGTCCAACAACTAGTTCTGGGATTACCGCCCCGGCAGTTACCAACGACCTCGCCGCCGCAACTCTGGTCAGCCGCCTCAACAATGGAAGCACGGAACAGAGCCCATTCAGACTCAATTACCCCCGCCTCCCCCTAGACGTGGTTGAACCTCAATCGGAGGTGGGAGTTGAAACTCTTTAGGACAGGGGACTCGGCCAGGCACTCCCAGCAGACCCTCACTACACGTTTGGGCCTGCCTGGCCTGACCGGAAGCCTCCCCCACCATCTGAGCTGACTCCCCACCAGTTGGCGATCAGTTGACAGCTCCGCCCCTCTCTTCACCTGAGTGTCCAAGACATGCGACCGCAAGTCAGACGACACGACTACAAAGTCGATCATTGAACCGCAGCCTAGACTGCCCCCATAACAGGTGAGCATATGGACACTCTTATGCCTGAACATGGTGTTCGTTATGGACAATCCGCGACAAGCACAGAAGTCCAATAACAAACGACCATTCAGGTTCAGATCATGGGGGCCGTTCCTCCCAATCATGCCCCTTCAGGTCACACAGTCGCAGCCCACGTGAGCGTTGAAGTCCCCCAGCAGAACAAGATAATCACCGGTAGGGGCATTATCTAACACCCCATCCAGTGTCTCCAAAAAGGGTGGGTACTCTGAACTACTGTTAGGTGAATAAGCACAAACATCAGTGAGGACCTGTCCCCCCAACCAGAGGCGAAGGGAGGCTACCCTTTTGTTCACCTGGGTAAACCCCAATGTACAGACACAGAGCCGGGGGGCAATGAGTTTGCCCACTCCTGCCCGGCGCCTCACACCGTGAGCAACTCCAGAGTGGAAGAGGGTCCAGCCCTTCTACAGGATACTGGTTCCAGAACCCAGGCGTAGAGGTGAGTCCGACTATATCTAGTTGGAACCGCTCAACCTTACGAACAAGCTCAGGTTCCTTCCCCGACAGATAAGTGACGTTCCATGTCCCTAGGGCTAGCTTCTGAAGCCGAGGATCAGACAGACAAGGTCCCTGGCCCCGGCCGCCGCCCAACTCACACGTCACCCGACTCCTACTGCCCCTCCTTCAGGTGGTGGGTCTGCTGGAAGGGGGGCCCATGTCGTCCTTTCGGGCTGAGCCCGACCGGGTTGAGCCCGACCGGGATCCATGGGCGAAGGCCCAGCCACCAGGCGCTCGCCGCCGTGCCCCCACTCCAGGTCTGGCTCCAGAGGGGGGCCCCGGTGACCCACATCTGGGCCAGTGAAACTGGGCTCCATTGATCTTTGCCTCCATAGGGGTTTTTGGACTTCTCTTTGTCTGGTTCCTCCTTTGTCTGATTTCAATGTCATTATAACAATATCTGTGCAATATTTTATATTTATATTACATTTATTTACAACCGCAATCTCACCACCACTGTCTAATTATCTAGATAGGGTTTATTTTCTGTATATATTTTTTAGACATTCTTTGCACGGCACTGAAAGGAGTGGTCCTCCAATGTCATTGTACAACGGTATCATTACAATAAAAAGGCATTCTATTCTATTATGGTAAAGTGTATATGGAAAAACCATAAAGGTTTGACAAAAAGTGTAACTTTTTTTTAATGGGTTGAAGACAACTTGGGGTTTAATGATTGCCAGTAATAACTTTCATTCTGGTGATTTTTTATTAGTAGTAATGTACTGTATGTCAATAAAATTAAACATGAAGCATCAATATGAGAAATTAGGTGCTGATATTAACATAGATTGAGTGTGTTGTCCTTACCTTTCCTCTTATAGAAATGAAAAAAAAAAAAAATTGTCCCTATTATTTGTTTTTTATATTTATATTTATATTTTTTTTTACTGAACTTGCTTTTCTTTTAGTGTAAAAAAAAAGAAGTACCTCCATTTGCACTACTTGCCATCATGAGATCTCTTTATGTAGCATCGCTGAATCCCATGTCCAGGTGAGGACTAAATAATTTGCAAGTTTTTTTTTTTTTTTTTAAATAAGAAAATATCTTTGGAAAACATCTCATCCACTGTTAATGGAAGATTTAGAGAACATCCCTTTGTTTTCTTATTCAAGATTCAGCTTCTTTCCCACTTAATTAATCCAGATTGAAGCTCGTTAACTTTTTTATTTATTTAAAAAGAGCAGAAGAAAAATTTATTTCATTTCATTGGCTAAGTCAAAATACACACATTACCTGAACCTACATGCCAGAGTGAGACATTAAGAGAGGTGTGTAAGAAGAAAGTTGGTTATATAGAAGGGGATTGCAAAATTCCCTGTGGATGTGAAGAACGAAGGTTACCTAAATGTACTATAGCAATAAAACATCTGCTTAGGTCATGTTGTTGAAGTATTTTAGAGGTAGTATATCAGTCTGCTCTTGTTTGTTTATGGTCTATTTTTATGAAAGCTTTGCCTACAAATGACGTGCTGCTGTATTACACATGTCAATCATAACTCATGGCTAACATTATTTTAAAACAAGAAAATTTCTGAAATATGAGAAGACAGTTTCCTGAAATGTACACATATTCAGATGTCAGGCATCCTTTGGAGTGAAAGCAGTTAAAATAGTATACAGAAATAGGTATGTTGTGCTTGAAATACCAGTAAAAGAGGCAGCAAAGGTGCACTGCAGTACCACCATGGCCCACTATATACTGAAACATTAAGCAAAGGTGAGAAAGTGCCGTTTTGTGACTGATGGTATAGCACTCTTTGTATTTAAGTATAAAATC
The DNA here is from genome assembly GCA_032876305.1 of Orestias chungarensis. Taxonomy (NCBI): domain Eukaryota; kingdom Metazoa; phylum Chordata; class Actinopteri; order Cyprinodontiformes; family Cyprinodontidae; genus Orestias; species Orestias chungarensis. The sequence goes on from JAVLVB010000391.1 coordinate 266,918, forward strand.
CCTCACATCAAATAGCACCATGTCAGACCACGGTTAATTAAAATGTGAATGTTTTTAGTGGGTTCTGTGTCTGTATTTCTGCTACACATTAAAGGTGGGGTGAAGACCAGTGGGGTGGCATGCTTCAGCACAATAATTGTTCTGCCAATATGATTGATTCTGAAGTGCTTCAGAAGGACTTCAAATAAAGAACAGAAAGCAACATAGGGAAGAGACAATTGAAGAAAGGAAGCAGCTATTGAGGAAACCATGGCATCCTTTTGGACTCATTAGTTAAGGGACAATGACATGTTTGATCAATTATCCAAATAATATTGAACAATTTAATATGCCATTGCATTACCTTATCCTGTTAAATATTTTATAACATACATTAAATTGTATTTTATCACAAAATGTAGCTCTAAAAGTTAGGTAATATTGTACTGATTGCATTTATGTAGTTTTTGCAAATACAGGATGGACAGAAAAATCAAAGTAAAATTGGCAAAGAAGTATTCCAATCTAAAAAAACATTCAAGGTGAAAATAGTGTTGTGGTAATTCGGAGCCCACGCATTTCTTTAAATGTTATTGCAGGTTATTATGGGTTTTGTTTAGAAGTATCTAGTGTGCGTGTCTTTATCATAGTTAATAAAAGGTTTCATTGTGCTGTTTTCTGACTCACAGAATCAGTCTGGAAACACCAGATATCAGATATATTTATTACACAGAATTTGTACAATTGGTGAACATCTTTGCTGGTATGTTTGCAGATGTATCTGGAAGCAGAAAGAACAGTTCATAGGAGATTAAAATACTTACAGTTGTGTAAGGGCGACAGCTTATTGTTTTAGTTGAGGATGCGGTTTAAAGGAAGTGAGCCCGACCCTGGAGTGTGGTTGTAGAGTTGGTCTTGAGTTGTAAGCTGGTGGGGGAGTGTAGATTAGAGAGCTGGCAGTCAGGTGGAAATCCAACAGACTTGGGAGGTGCACTTGACAACCGTTAAAATCAACCATGAAGAGAATAGAGTTTGGTCATCCTGGCACTCAAGGCTTGTAAATGGAGGTTTGAGATGTGGAAGTGAAATTTGTATTGTGAGTCAAGGATTGGGCAGCCATTCTGGAGAGCAAGGAAAGTTAATTTTAGCAAAAACTAAAGGTATTCTTCTAATAGAGTAGCTGGATCTGCCCAACCAGGTTAATCCAACAGCAAAGAGGGGATGTCCGGCAAGTACTTAATCTTCAAGACCCAGCAAGGTAATTGCTGCTCAGAAATGTAACACCCACCTGGAAAAACTAATGTTCAAATTCTAAAGACCCAAAATTCAGGCAGACACAGCAGAAGAGGATTTAACAGTTTATTAATTTGCAAACTGCAGCAGGTCAACAAGAACACAAAACACTGAGAGCTAAGAAACAAGGTTAGTGGCTGAACAGTGACTCAGGGAGATGAGGTAATGAGGTTCAAAAAATAGAGATGTGGTTTTAGAAAATCTTCTGATTTATGATGGTCAAAACCGATTAATAAAATATGACTTTCTTAACAACTAGTATAATTCATTAGACTACTGTCTGTTTGTTTCATTGTTGTATGGATCCTTATTATGCAATTGTACGAGAAGCTGTTTGACGTTAAACATCACAACACTACAGAGAAACAAAACTACAGATACAATTATTTTAGAGAATACTTCAAAAAATTAGAACAATTTAACATCTTGGGATCTTTTTCTTCACAAATATTTATGTTTTAGGTTGGGTTTTATGTTATTCACGCTCAATCGAAGTAAAAACAAAGGCAACAGTAATGTTTAAGCTCGGAGTCCACAGTGTTTACATGCAGACTTGAGTAGCTGCGGCTAACAATCAGTATAACTCTGCAAACAGGAGGAGCTACTTAAAGTGGGAAAGAGTTGATACTGGTTTAATATTCAAAGACGTCTACTGTGTGTGCTAAAGACTACATTTTTTACTCATAGAGGTACACATTCATTACCCTCTTACTGTTGTAGCTTATGTGTTTGTTATGACAACAATAATAAAACCTGATTATCTTGACAACAAAAAGCTGTTTTTTTTCTATATATTATTAAATGTATTATTAAAGGTGTTTTTTTTTCTTTTTTCTGGAGAAATAAAATATTAACAGATATGGCAGTCACCACTTCAGATTTTTCACATACTGTGACTCCACTTTCCATAAAAAGAATAACAAACATTAATAAAAACTATAGCCACTAAATCTGCATTTCTTAAATATGATCCTCAAGACAAATGGCCACACATGTTTTAGATGCTCACACCTCTTTTGCACACTTGACACAGATGAGTGCAGTCTAGTAACAGCCAAATAATGCACCATCTATTAAACTGCTCAAGCGGGAAAGAAAACTATGACATGCAGGGCAGTTTGTCTTAAAGACCCAAGGACAAGATACACTTGTAAGGAAAAAATCTCCAGATAAAGCTTGCAAAATTTTCAGCTGCAGCTAAATTGACAAAGGATTCAGTCACGCAGCCAGGGCAAATCCCGAGTTCATGGAGATGGTTGAATGGATCATTTGAATGAAAACCAAGAATTCTCTAACATCTAAAAATATCCTGAATATCTGAAAATAGTTGAACCTGAAAAAAAACAATTATAACCTCAAAAATTTAATGTCTTGTTTTTAAGACGTGTTTAAAACAAAGCTGGATCTGGAAATTAATCATAATGAAATGATCAAAAATATAATTAAAAAGTATAAATTTTTACATAAAGAGTATAATCATTAAGATTTTGTAAACCAGTGTAGTAAACCTTTGCAGAAATTTCAAAAGTAAACATCTAATAGGTCTATGAGCTTTTTTTGGTTTTTCCATTTTTTAACTATTATTTATTTAAACATTAAAACAAACAAACAAAAAAAGGTTTTGATTGTAAAATACAAAAAGGAAAGTAAACAATGGATGGAAAGAAACACATAGACACAAACTTGAGAACAGAGAGTTGACTTATTAGAGCTTGTCTAAGCTCATGTCAACCCCGGACAGGAAATATTGGTCAGCAGAATGTTGCATAATGGATAAAAAAAAAACATAATAAGATATACGAGTTTGGAGAAGCTTAAAAGAATGGAATTGGTATGCATCATCTGGTTGTGACCCAAATTAGAAACGGAATGTATTACAAGGGATTTTACACTTGGTTGAGCAGGCTGGAGAAAACTCATCAATCCACACAGCTAAAGATATCTACAAAGGTGGTGAATTAGGGTGTTGGCTATGGGCTATTCGTGTTTGTTTTCTGACCTTGGCAAAACCATTCCAACTCTAAGACGTTTTGCCCTTATGTTATTACTTCTGTATTCATTTGACCCAAGGGTGACTAATAAACACCCCCTAATCTTGGAAGGGAGAGAAAGATTGACATGATTTGTTCTTTGAAATTAGCTGTTAGACTTCTTGGTCTAGATTTGTAGTTTAGGAGGTACTGCAAAGCAATATCTGCAGAGTAACCCTATTCCCATGCACTGCAACTACATAAATAGACCTGTCAGTAAAAGCAACAGCAAAGAGGAAGTAAAGTGAAACTAAATTAAAAACTGTGGCAAAAAAAATAGAAACATTTTTTGTCTTTGTTGCCCAAGAGGCAGAATACAATCTTTTGTCCTCTAATATACTGTTGATGAACACAGAAAATGCATGAATTCGATTTTGTTTGATCATACAGTTCAATCAGATCCAAAATCAATAGATTTGTTCTTGTTTTTTCTGTTTACATGCTTTAAATGATCCAAAATGTTCTTATCTTAGACAAAGATGCTCCTCTGTAGTATGGTGTGGAAATTTTTCTGGATACAAAGGCCAGGGTGATGGTTCCCTTAGTAAATCCCTGGACAAGAAGTGTGTTCCAACTACAGGGAACTACATTCATCTGTTTAACTCTTATAAGTCATCACATAAATACATTACAATACACATTTAATGACCTCCTTACCTCAGAATACATGAGACACTTACGCTGAGCTTCTGCTAAGGGCCCCGCGTTGTCGAAGCCGTACGTTCGACACAGGGTCGTATGGTTGCAGGTCATTCCACCACACAAAAAGAGCAGAAAGCCTATTTATTTTATAATATTGAAATTGTTTTTATTGAATATTTTGTCCTTTTAGGATCAAGTTTATTTTAATTGAATTTAACTTTAATGTGTAATATATGTGTAGTTTGTTTTCATAACTGCATTAACCCACTATAGAATGACATGGATAACTCTATAAATACATATATATATGTACATTTTGGAGAGTGGGGCGAGGGGGTGCTGCCCTGGCCTCTAGCTGTAGCTCCAACTCCGCAAGGAGAGACTGGAAGACTTACTATGAGACACTGTAATTTGCTAAGACGGCAAACGCAAAGATAACGTAGAGTTAGCGTGTGTTTGCATGCTTAAGTTCGCATCAGCCAGCTGCCCTGTATGTGAATCAAAAGACAAATCGAAGGATGGACCCGGTCATCTACTTCCTTTAATGCCGTGAGATTGACCCGCACCAACAGAGTGGGCAACCCTAATCTAAATAATGATTAACAAGCTGGAAAATCAAATTTTATTTTCGTAACCGGAAACCAAATACAATAAACAAACAGATTACAATGCATTGGCTGTATGCTCGGTCACTGCATTGGAACAGAAATAGAAAGAGGGAGTTCAGTGTTCTGGTCCCACATGTGTGCCAAATGGAGTTAATCTCTTTTCTCAAACCTTAAACATACTCAATCCTTCAGCCACTCTAAAAAAACTTGCCTCTGGAAGCTGAGTAGTCAGAGCCATTGGTCAAAAATGCTGTTTGAGCTCATGATGAGAAGGGGCAAATCATAAGACACGGAGAACAAAATGGCACAATTTTGTCATTCACCTGCAATAATGAGAACAGGTTTTGACAGTCCGACCCCACCATGCAGTCTGTTAGAATTTAACATGAATGTCCATTTTTCTTCTTTGTGCCTATTATCAAGTTGCAAAACGCACTGTAGCCGGTGGTGGTTGGATGCAAAATATTTCTGAAACTGTAAGTAACAGTCCTTTTATATGCTTACTACTTATTTTCACCTGTATTCATTGTCTCTTCGTGTTTTCACTGTCTCTCTCTCTCTTGCATTCTATTTTTCAATTCATCCTCAAATGATCTTGAGCCTGGATGAAGCAGTCGTAAACCTTTCACCAAATCAAGAAGAACCAGTTGATGTAGCCCTGGCAACTAGTTAAGATGCCTCATGCATGCTTCCTACATAGAGGACCTCCAAAGGAAGACCCGGGACACTGTAGAAAAACTTTGCTGACTGGCCTTGGAAAGTCTTGGGATTCCCCTGGAGGAGCGGGGCCAAGACAGGAACGTTTAAACCTCTTGGCTTAGGCTGTTAGATTTAAGCAAAATATAATGGATGAATAAATTATTGAATAGACAAAGATAAGATGAGTAAAAAAAAAAGGCAGATTTACTTATAAACCTAAAAACTATTTGTGTAACTGGACACAACTCTTCTGTCCACAAAATACTTTATCAAAAGTCTATGTGAAATCAAGGGTCTTAAGATGCTTTCTTTTTTACCAAATGAAAGGTGTGGTCATTAAACTATGCATGAGTGTAATATATATAACACTTACTTTGGCAATTAAGTTGCCACAGTAAGTGTTATATATATTAAATCCGATAAAGTTCTGGCATTCTGGATTGCTCAGAAATTTGCCTTTTACTCTTCTGGCTATTCTCTGACCCCTAAACAGCTGAACAGGATTGTACTACCTGTCTGTAAAGTGAGCTGACACATGTAATTACCCAGTTATACAATATCCAGTATAACTACATTTAGCTTTGCTTATGTTAAACTGAAGAAGAGAAAAATATAATAATTCTTTTGTCCCAATTTCCTTACATCTTATAAAATTATGTGTCTCAATTAATTTTAAAAGCTAAAACAGTTAGTAAAAATAGCCAGTGTTGTGAAATAAATTAGGGATTATTTATTCAGTCTGACGAAGATCAACTCCACTATCAGATGCTTTTGTCACCTTACAATTGTCCTTTGAATTAATCATTATATCTTCCTTTTGTTCCCTGCACACATTAATTACATTTAACTTTCTTTACAATAGGAATATAATATGTAATTTTACAATTCATTGCCCTAAATTACTCATCAAAATCCACAATTGACCTTCCTTTTTGATAACTTGGTCTATATGTAGAAATATCTATATTGTTTAGCCTGTCTGGTGTAAAGTGGCAATAACAGTTTATTATATAGTTATATCGATTCTCTGTGAGTTTTGATGGGTAAGTCTTATGACAACACAATGCCTATTAAATCTATTACATCATCTGAAAAGAGTTGAACCAAGCTCATCGAGTTTAACTCCCTACTACACACACACACACACACACACACACACACACACACACACACACACACACACACACACACACACACACACACACACACACACACACACACACACACACACACACAC
>JAVLVB010000391.1:273505-293560 GCA_032876305.1 Orestias chungarensis
ACAATAATTTGGGTCAAAGTTCTTAAGTATATGATCCCTGCGTTCACTCACACTCAACAGGGCAGAGTTATTATCCACTGTAACCTTTAGACCTTTATTTGAAGTTTCTGATGATCAGGATGAGCTACTGATACTTTTTCTAGCGATACCTTTTTTTTAAATGTCATGGTTGCCATCATCATCACAATCAATATGAGAATCAAATGTAGAACTCAGTAGAGATGCTTTGAATACACAGAAATGGTAAAATCTGCAAATGCAGCAAAATCATTGGTGTTTGCTAATCGTAATCACTATTAACGGTCAGGATTACAGAGGTGAAGTTGACCTTAACACAGAGATGGACAAAGTGAAGTAATGGTGAAAATGTATTGCAATGTTAAAATACTACAACATAAGAGAACACTGGGGATGAGAGCAGGAATCAGACAGGAACCAGGTAGCATGAAACAACGGGGGAAAGCAGCAGAGAGACAAGGAACAACAGGGTAGACGAGAATCCAGCAGTGAAGGTTAGAATAGTAGCTTATATACTGGGAGGATTAGTACTAGAAGAATAGAGAGGTGCCGATAGGATGCAGCATTGAGGGGGAAAGTAGGCAGGCAGGCTGAGGGAAAGAAAGAGGAGCAGAGGACTAAACAACAGGGAGAAAGACAGAAAACCAATCATAAACAAAGAACAACTAAACAGACAATAAACAGCATCTAACAAAAATATAAGCTGGAAGATATTTTGCTGTTGTTATTGTTATATTTTTGGACATATGTCATGGTGCGTAACCACGGCAACAAGTTGGTTTACAACTGCAACAGCATCTGAACTAATACCTCAACTGCAACTGCATATCCCAATAGTTATAAATGAGGCACTGTGCACGCACCTAGGATGCAGAACGGACAAAGAGAGAAGGAAGAATTTTAACCATCACTCTAGCTAACAAGTTGGATCTTGTGGACCTTCTGGATATTGACCTGAATAAAACCATGAGCATCATCCTTATCAGACTGTTCTACAACAAAGAGTTTCTTCAGAGGCTTCAAATATGCAGTAACACAGCCCACTACAGGAAATTGTTCCTGCCACCCCCTACAGCATCTAAAACAAATCTTTAAAGAAACTTTGATAATATGAGTTATGACATCTAATTTTTCTTTGAGGTTTACATTACCACAAATAAATATTCGTAAAAAATAAATATACGGTAAAAAAGTGAAATGTGCACAGTTTTTTCTTTTGTTTTTTAAAATACGATTTTTTATATTAATTCATATTTTTGGCTGTGTGACTCAATTTATTTCTTTTTTTTTAAGTGTTAATCGGTTTCTTGGTACTCAGTTTTTTGCTGCACTGACCACCTCGGGTTAGAGTGTGGGCAGATTGATAAATTGGGAGCTTTGCTTGTTAATTTAGCTCATTTTTCAGCAACAGACAGAAACAGCTCCCCTATTACTGCAGAAGAGGCCCCAATCTGTCTATCATTCTCCCACTCCATCCTGCTATCACTTGCAAGTCTGACACTAGGATATTTATGGTGCATCTTGTGAAATAGTAACTGACCACAGACCCAAAGGGAGTAGTCCATAATTTTTAATTGTTAGTTTTGTTTTTTTACACAGCAAAAGCCTTAAATATTTTGTCCTGGCATGTAAAATTTTTAGAATGGACATGAATTTATAGAAAGGTATGGGTACTAATTTTTTTAAAATAATTATCAATAAATTAGAGTCTCTGATAAATGTTAAACAGGTCACCACTTGAGTATCAGGAATAATTTGCCAAGCATGTTCAGTCTCCCATGAAGCGCTGAATTCACACGCGTATACACGCACACACACGCACGCACGCACGCACGCACGCACGCACACACACATACCCACACACACATAGGAATAAGTACAAACATGCAAACACCTTCTCTTTAAAGTATATTAAATTTACTACCCAAATAGAACAATCTTACACTCTGCCACTCTAAACCCATGTTAGTAAGAAAAAGGACATGTGGCTTAGACCTCTGTATTAAATTTATGAAGAACAAAATAAATAGGAAAATGAAATAACCTCAAGGCTACTTGATCAGTTAATAAAAAAACGTCAGGGGGCCACATTGTTACTGTATACCCTTGTGGGGCCAATTTGTGTGGAGGAAGTTTGTTGGAGGAATGTGTTTTCCTATATATAGAGGCAATTATGCCATGTGCTTAGCTTAGCTTAGCTTGAACATTAGACCAAGACCTTGGGTGCATTTGAAAAATGGAAAGAGAGGAAAAGTGGAAAAATTAAATTAGTTTGACCAATCACAGGTTAGTGAAATTCTTCAAAACATCAGTAGTGTGCAGACAGTAAAAACATGTTACAACATACATGGCATACAATCAATAATTCCTCAAGAAACAGTAGGTTTAGTACTACAAAAGCTTTAACCAGCCATTGAACCATATTGATTAAACCGTTGCAGCTGCTCTCTCGGTGTTCCTCTATCACCCTGAGTTCTCCCAATTCGAAATCATGGAGGGGTCAAAAATGTTCATCTTAGGTGCATGTCCATGGAAGAGACATAATCTAAAACCAAAATATCCAGAAATCACAATGTACGATTTTTTAAAATAATTTATTTGTGTGTTACTGCTGCAAATATTTACTTAAACCCCTATGAAAATCAATATTAATATTTGGTACTGTAGCCTTTATTTGCAATTAAAAAGGTCAAATGAATCCTGTAGTTTTTGCCAGGTTTTCACAAACTGCATTATGATTATGGCCCATTCTTCCACACAGATCTTCTCCAGATCAGCCAGGTTTCTAGGCTGTTGCTGAAAAACATTAATTTTGAGCTCCCTCCAAAGATTTTCTGTAGAGTTTAGGTCTGGAGACTTCCTAGGCCACTTCATAGCTTTAGTATGTTTCTAACGGAGCCACTGCTTGATTATCATGACTGAGTGCTTTGAGTAATTGTCTTGTTGGAAGACCCAGCCACGAACCCATCTTCAGTGCTCTAAGGGAAGGAGGTTGTTCCCCAAAATCTTGCAATACAAGGCCCATAGTCTCCTTAATAAAGAGCATTCTTCGTGTCCCATATGCAGAAAACCTCCCTTGACATATGATGCTTCCACCCCCATGCTTCACAGTAGGGATGGTGTTTTTGGGATAGTACTCATCATTCTTTGACGTTCTCTGGATCATCCAAGTGGTCATGGGCAAACTTAACACGGGCCTGAAGGTGTGCTGATTTAAGCAAGGAAACCCAGTTTGTCAATCATGCCTTTAAACTATGACATCTTAGTGTATTACCCAAAGTTAGCTTGGAAACAGTGGTGTCAGCTCTTTTCAGGTCTTGACCAGTTCCTCCCGAGTAATTGTGGGCTTATTCCTCACCTTTCTTAGGATCAATGATATGCCACGAGGAGAGATTTTGCATGGAGCCCCAGTCCAAGGGAGATTGACAGCCATGTTTAGCTTCGAACATTTTTGAATAATGACTCCAGCAGTTCTTCTTTTTTCAGCAAGCTACTTGACAATTCCCATGTTGCCTTTATCAGACTTGTAGAGGTCTGCAATTTTCTCTCTGGTGTCTGTGAACACTTCTTTGGTCTTAACCATGTTACTAGTTAGAGTCTTGCTGATTGTGTGTGGTGGGACAGGTTTCTTTATGAAGCTAGTGACCCAATTCGAAATCATGGAGGGGTCAAACATTTTGATCTTAGGTGCATGTCCATGGAAGAGACATAATCTAAAACCTAGCTAGTGACCTCAAACAGTTCCTTCTAATTTAGAATAATAAGTGGAGTGGAGGTGGACTTTTTATAGGCAAACTAAGGAGATTTTTTAGAGGCAGACTAAGGAGGTTTTTGAGGGCCAGAATTTTAGCTGATAGACAGTGGTTCATTTTCTTTTTGCAGCAATAAACGTAACACACAAATACATTATTAACAAATTTATACATTGTGATTTTTGGATAATTTGTTTTTATAAAATGTCTCTCACATGGACATGCACCTAAGATAAAAATGTCAGACCGATCAATGATTTCTATTGCTATGTGTGTGCGAGTGTATGTATGGAAGGGGCTGGTGTCAAAGATGTACCAATATTGAGGGGCTACTGTATAACAGTCGTGACGTTCATTGAAAAAAATTAACGATCACAGAACACAGAAATCCAGTACAGTTGTGCAGATGACAGGGAGTTATGAATGGGAAAGTGGAATTGATCAGCTGGCAGAACACCGCAGGCATAGCAGAGAAGATGAACAAAGATAGGCAATAGCAGAGATGACAAAGGAGGGTGTTTGTGAGGCTGATTGGCTGGGCTGGATGAGCCTCTTGTGCTTGAGGAGCAGAAGGTGCTCCTCTTTCCCTTGATTGCTATGTACATTGTAAGAGGAGCGGCTCTGCAGTCATTCTGAGCCCGGTTGTCAACCAAGTTCCTGCTCTTACTTGTAGTCCCCCTTCAGAGTTCCTGGTTTCACCGCTGCAGTTCCTGTTGCCATTCTAGTTCCATTCCCTTACCAGCATTATTTATTATTGATAGAAATTTCAGTCTGTGTCCAGAACCCTACGATCAAACAATCAGCTATTACTGACAGTTCCTCGGACCCGATTTAAGAGGAAAGAAGATCGGGCCTTCTATGTTGTTGCTCCTATTCTATAGAATAATCTACCTTTCCAAATTAGATCTGCCCAAAGCCTGGATCATTTTAAATCGCTTCTTAAAACTCATTTTTATTCTTTGGGTTTTAGCTGAAGTAGTGGTTTGGTACTATGCTTTATCAATTTGTATGTTTGTTGTTCTTGTACAGCACTTTGGTGCAGTTTTATACCTGTTTAAAAGTGCTATGTAAATAAATTTGACATTGACATTGACATTGTTGTCAAATAAATAATTTTACACTTCCCTCTGGTTTCTCCTGAGTTCCTTCCTGTTTGCGGGTCAGAAACAAAACTAAAGCCATGACAAGAACAACCCCACTATTAATAACAAAGTGTCAGGTTCATTCCTTTCAGTATGCTTTATAGGTTGTCCACAGGGGTCACCCGAGCCACGCCCAGGTGCACCTGATCACCAGGTGTACCTCATCACAAGAGACGAGTCCTGGAGGGTTAAAAGGAGCGGTGGACTCACTTCTCGTCGCCTGAGTATTAGTTGCATTTGGTCATCCACTGAGTCAGTATACTCACTGTACAGAAAACTCTCCGGTCTGCTCAGTCATCTGGTTTCACCGCTCGTTCCTCCAGCTCGGTCTGCTCGCTCTCCTTCATCCTCTCTCCGCCGCCCACAACCCCTTGGACAACCAACCACAACATTACTGGAAGGACTCACCACTCAATCCTCCTGGCGTTCACCAAGTAAGATCGTTCCTGTTCATTCTTCCCATCCGTTCCTTGCACAATATTCCAACTGCTTACCTCACAGTGTTCCCGGTTTCCCACGTCGTCCTCTGTTCCTCCGAGTACTGTTTGCCTCTGGTCCCCGCCTCTATTAGACATCTCAAATTATCTCGTTTCCTGTTGTCACTTCACTGCTGTCGGATTACTCACCTGTGCTTCCCGTTGCCATCAGACGTCCTCATCCCTGGTTCCTTTGCCGTTGTCGATCAAGCTGATCATCGCAGGTTCCTATTCCTGCTGGTTTCCCGTTTGCTGTTTATTCCCCTGGTCCAAGAACACATCATCCATTTCAATAAATCCTTATTATTATACTACTGACAGTTCAAATTGACCCTATGCAAACAAAACACCTGGGCAATCATCAAGGCAGGCACTTTTCATTTATTTATTCATGTTTTGTTGTTTGACAAATTCGTCAATGTTTACTTAACAGAAGAAAAGTCATATTTCTCTTTCTTTAAAGTGAGGAAAATATGTTTTTGGGGTAAAGTAAGGTTTAAACATTTTAAAAATATTTAAAATGTTATTTAGCTTTTAAAAAGAAATACGCATTCAATAATATGCAACGCTAACATAAACTAGCTACTGTTGACTCATCTAGCAAAACTGATAATATTGCTAAATTTTTCTTGATTTCCTTTCAATGGTGAAATTTTACATATACTTCTACAGCCTGACTAAAAGTCATCCTTTCCATCTTTGCAAGACAAGGGGATTTTCCACAGACATCTACATAATTTTGTGTTTTGTCAGACTCAAGAGTCATGTTTCTTAGGTTGTCATTTTCTGGGCTTTCCTCCTGTCTACAAGACAATCAGGGTATTTATAAATTATTACAGCCTGCTATTATTCCCAAGCAGGTATAAAAAAATGCATTTTAAGTTAGAAGTAGTAGTAAAGAAGGGCTGTAAAGATGCATAGTTTAAAACTCCTAGACTGCTTCTGGGATCAGATATGGACCATTACCTGCCAGTTATTGAACTTTGAGCAAGAGTTATATAAAATTTCTTCAAATGGCTCAAAGCTACAGTATATGTTCCTGGATATCTGATTTTATTTAAAAGTTTACATTTTAAATAGATTTTAAATAACTTTTTGACTAAGTTTCAGTCATAAATCCCAGCTTTTATTGAAATAGTTTTGTTGGGTTCAGTTGTCATCATTCAATAATAATAATAAATATATTGCAAGCAGTGAACTAATGTTGTATGTACTTGTACAGATATAGATTACCTAGAAAAGAGGCTCTGGTCATATAGAATGGAAGCCCTTTTATGCCCTGCAGAAAAAAATAAAAAAACTTCTGTTCAGTCAACTTGTTTTTGAAAAATGATCCAGTTACCACATTTTGGTGGAAAATAAAAAGTCACAATTTTATGTGAGTGGATGGTCATTTATCATCAAACGTTTGGAGTCCCTGGCATGCTGACCCTACAGGAAATGAAAAACCTAAACGGCTTAAAGTTTTGAACCTTTCCCTGAAAGCATTAGTATGTAATGGTTTCTGCAACTGTGTGTGTTTGTGCGTGGGTGTATGTGTGACATCAACAATAGGTAAGAGGTCCAAAGGCTATTTTCGAGAAACCACCCACCTTCTCTATAGAAATATGAATATGTCTTCAAAACTTCACTTTTTCATCAGTCTATAGCACTACAAAACATATGACTTCTGCCCAAGTTAGTGACATTGTCATTTTCTCTAGTTTCTGTTTTAATCATTGCAACTTTTTCTGTTCAAAGCTTTGATTTAAATGTTATGTGTTCTGAATCTTTTTGCATTGCTTTTTGTATTATTACCTTGATCTCCCATATTCTACTACACTACACTTAATAAAAAATTTGCAGAAAAAAGTAAGAAACCTTAATACATCTGATCCTTATTCCTTGCAATGATTCACTAACGTAAAACAAATCTATATTTCCCCGACTGATTTTAAAAAGGTTTGGCCCTATCCAACTTATCAACCTGCAATAAATCAGTACATTGTTCTGACTTATGTTTCTGAAGTATGTATTGACATAACGGGTATGAAATAATGAATTTCATTTTGTTAGAGACCCTCAGCTACTGCAACAAAATCTGTTAGGCTTTCACTAGGGATTGGTCTGATGGCTATCAAGGGAGGGACAAGCTGAACAGAAGCAATGAATTATTCAACAATCCAGAGTAGTCAAGGGAACCAGGAGAAGTAGTAAATTAGCAACTGTGATATTCCACAAAGTTGTGTGGGGTTCATTATGCATATAACCTATTTAAATGTGTCCATGCTCAGCACATATCCCGAGGGGGTTGGGTTTCAAAACTTACAAAACGAGGCTGCATTTTATGAATTGAGAGGCTGGTGATTCACTATTCATCACTGAGAAGCCTGGCTGAAAATTGTATAAAAAATTTCTAATCGATATTGCTTTATTAAAGTTTTATCACTTTTGACTGGAACGTTTAAAAGAACCAGTGGTGTCCTGAACCATAATCTGCTACTATACATTACCCTTTAGTAAAGTAGATGTTTTTCTTTTAAATCAGACCAAGGTCACTTTGTCATGTGTCTTAAGTCAATAAGAATCGGATGATGTAAAGGCAACAGTCAGTATTTTACTCCAAGTGTGAAAATCATTTCTCTTCAGTGGAGGAGGTTCAAGGGTCATTTATTAGTCTAACATATGAGGAATTTGTTTGAAACACAGATCCTGCAATGTATGTTATTTTCCTATGTAATTTTGACCTGCCGCAACATCTCCTACAAAGTTAATGGTGTGCCTTATCCCTCAGGTTACCAAAGGACCTGTCAGGTGGGAAGGCCAGGCCAGATGTGGGTTATCTAATCATTCTTGATCTCTGAATACCTAATTGAGACAGAAAATATGCTAATTAAAATTGTTTTGGATAATCCACCTTCATAGTACTCTAAAAGGTGGCACTGCAGAGCAAATCTAATCCTGTTTTTTGTGAGCTTTAAGGCCTTTGGTTCAACCTCCATACACACCTTATTGAATATAACCCAGGTTGCCCTACCCAATATTCTATTTATATTCAAGGACTATGTTACTTTCCTGAGCTTTGTTCTAGGACCATTCAGAATCAAAATTGTTTTCTATTTGTATGTATTGTTTCGATATTTCAACCAGAAAGTATTGTTTTCCAATATCGGTTCACATTTTTTGAAATGCCTTGATCTTAAGCTTTATTAACCTTTCCCTTTTATTTATTGTCATTTCAGTTGAAACTATACATAAGAGGACACTTGTGTTTCACAGTAAAAATTGTGTTTGTGGTTTGTAATGTGTTGTATCGTTATACATCAAACATAGTGTCTTGTCTAATGAACAAAAAGCCCAATTGTTGTCATGATGCCATGTAATCTGTTTTATGCCTTTTGGCAAATTCTAGTCAGTCTTTTTTAACAGTGGATTTTCCATTGCCACTAATCTCTTAAAGCTTTGACTGGTGAAGAAGCCACAGCAACAGTTGTATACAAATTCTGTCCCATTTCAGCTGCTGAAGCTCGTAACTCTTTTAGCACAGTCAAAGGTGTCCTGGTACACTACAGGAGAAGTTCAAACAGTTCAAACCTTATAAATATGTATAAATATGTAGCCATTGCTCGACTCATACTTTTTAATTGTCACAAAAACTGTATATTGTTGTGGACCCAAATGCAGAAGATGGAGACGCCGTTGGATGAGATGAGGATTTATTGCAGGTTTGGATGATGAACACAGGAACCAAGAAAAGCAACGGAACACAGACAGCGAATACTGGCGTGGTGTGGAGATTTGCAGCAGAACAGAGACCGGCAGACTGGAGACGAGGAACTAAGGGAACTCAAAGGGAACTTGGAAGGAACACAGGAGCTCAACGAGCAGGACGACAAAAAGGAAACTGAGCAGGGATGAACGTAATGTGGAGGATCGAGCGGTGAGTGGAGTGAAAAACCAGTTATATGGTTAAGAGAGAGAGAGATAGTGTCAACAGAAAATAAAGAGGAAAATGTAAACAAGGGGAGAAGGAAAACACAGAAAACAATAATATTAATCAAACTGAACTACTAGACATACAAAGGA
The DNA here is from genome assembly GCA_032876305.1 of Orestias chungarensis. Classification (NCBI taxonomy): domain Eukaryota; kingdom Metazoa; phylum Chordata; class Actinopteri; order Cyprinodontiformes; family Cyprinodontidae; genus Orestias; species Orestias chungarensis. The sequence continues at coordinate 282,959 of JAVLVB010000391.1, forward strand.
AGGCACAAAAAGTAATTGGTAAAACTAGGGAGTAAAAGGAGAATTTATCTATACGTACTGAGAAAATAACTAGATACAATAACTAAGAAAACACTAATCACAAAAAAACACAGACCATGACATTAATAACCTTTTCTCCTTTCCTTGGATTGTTCATTGGTCTTCTTGCTGTAATGGTAGCAAGGAATACTGATTAACCATTAAATTAACCTTCCAGATACAGGTTTCTTCAAACTACAACACACCCACTACATTTAGGTGATCTCCAGTTTATTCATTGTGAGAATACTAGCACTATTTTTGATTGAAATCAATTTATTATTATTTTTGTCATTTCTTTGTTTAAAAAAGCGCAATTTTGTTTTGGAAGCAAAAGGGTAAAATACCCAAGAGCGTGAATAATATTTATAAGCACTATAATGGCTTCACAGAATAAAGTATGAAAATTAATAAATAGAACATTCAAGCAACAATTTCTTTCAGTTAATGCTTGGTGAACCTTGACAACAAACTGCTTCAAGCGACAAAAAATACCATTGTTAGAACAAAAAGCACTTAGAGTCTTGCCTTTTGGCAAAATAAAATATTCAGACCATGCTACATGTCAGATACTCAGTATTCACCTCATCTCTGCAGTAAAACATTCACCAAGGAAAAAGATAAACGCACAAGGAAATGTAAAATCACAAAATTATCTTGTCACTTACAGTTACAGAGTAAATTGGCAGTATTTAAAAAAAAGTGGAGCTGAATGAATCAAAACAATATTTTATTCAGGTCAACATGGAATAAAATACTTTATATCTTGCATCAATGTTTTACATGACAAAGCATTATTTTGTCATGTATTTGTGAAAATGTGTGATAACAGTTATATAACAGTTAAATGAAAGCATGCATGTGGTTCTGGTGCAACATCTGTTTGTCAAACCTAGAACAAAACAGAAGGCCTTAAGATTCAGTTTGAATCTGTTTGCAAAGTGTGAGTATCCATAGAGAACCAAAGTCTTTATCACCATGGTTAGGTAGTTTTAGTCAAGTTAAGCAGTCTTAACTATTCCAAAACCATTTAGTTGCAGTTGATGCTAAACAGTAGAGAAAGGTGCAGTCTTGTTTCTTTTACAGTGTATTTACTTACAGTATTATATTATTATTACTTACTACATTTAGAAGTAGAGGTAGGCTATAACCTCTTCATTTCAAGCAAAAAAATAAAATAAAATAAAAGATCATATATTTGCAGATGGAATTCTCGGGTTGGTGGGTACTCAATTATACAGTTCTTAACACTGCTCTCTCTCTGTACAACTTATATTTTGCTCACTCTCTTTCAGGTTTGCTTTTTCTGTCTGCATTTCTGCTCCACTGTGATAACCCCATCTGCACCGTTGCTTCTGTCGTGCATTCCTCCACCTCCTTTTCACTCTTTTTTTTGCGTGTATGAAATAGAAGGTTGTCTACTAGGACTATTCTAATTAGTCCATGAAATCCACTAATGTGTGCATACAAGCATTTTAATCATGTTATTCAACTTCAGCACATCACAACATGAGCATAATGTGATAAATGTGAAGTAGGGTCTTTTGTTCATCATGATCAACAGAGATGTCTTTGAATAACCTTAAAGTTTGATGGAACACATGTTTTGTTAGATGGAATCAGATCTAAGGGTGTTGCAATACGATGAAAAATAAATACTTTGATTATATTCAGACAAACAAGTGAAGTGACAACCATGTAGTGTAGATGTACTAACAGTACGAACAATAATAAAATGACAGAAGTTGTTATTTGGAGTCAATGTCACTTACATAGTCTAATAAGAAATTCACATGCCTCAGTGTTATAGCAGTGTTATAGTGCTGTTTTAGAACCTGGCTAACTATGTTGGATAACCTTTACTGAAAATAAACTCATGAGATATTAAAAAGTTACTGAGAAGTAAACTGCCGACTTTATTTAAGCACCAAATCCTGAAAACATCCAATGCCACCTACTGCTAAACCAACCTCACTGGTTTGGATAGAGCTTTGACGTAATTTTTCTGTTAGATGTTTTAATACTGGTTAAATATGTTTACATTTTGTTACATAAAAGTCCCTGGCCGCTGTAAACTTTATGGAATTATATCAGTTATATCAGTTAGTTGAACCAAATTAATATGTTTGTGGTAGGCAGTTGTATACTTTAAGAAGTTGGTTACAGAACTTTAGTGAGTTATCAATACAACAAACACCAAGGAACACAGGACACAGGACATGGATAAAGAGACGTAAAGAGATGTTTAAAGTACTAGTTTAAGGGGGGAACAAAGTTTGGTACAAAACATTGAATTTTTTTCTTTTTAGATAATATTTATTCATTTCTATAAAGTGGCCAACTCGAGAAGTGGCACCGTCAGTCAGCCATCACATAAAAGAAGGAGACATTTTCCTTTCTCTGCCCAGGCTGGCTCTTGACCTTCACCACACCAAAGAAACCGTCTATGTCCAGGGAGGCAATATTGTCTGTAGCTGCACATCAACAGTCAAGACCCATTTTCAAAGGTTTGTCCCGACCTGAACCCCTTTCAGCTACAGCAAACTATAAAGACTGGGCTTTTTCAATGACAGGTCTCAGATGCATTGCCCTCAGGATCTATGGCTCCTGGGCACTCCAACTCAACAGTGACCCTGCAGCTTACCAGTAGAAGCTGTAAACAATCTATTAGTTGGACTGTGTCCATCAGTAGAGCACAGAAATAAGCTCAAGTTTCAGAATTAACCTGTATGAATACCTCAGCACAAGAAGCGGGGTATCACTTAGGCACTCTGGGGATCTGGATTATAAAGTGACTGAAATTGCACTGATTTACTCTTTTTTTTTTTTTTTGGTGATAGAAGCTAATGATGATTTATAGTCTTAGTCATTTAAAGCCCACTTAATTCTTCAAAACCTGCTAGACTCACTAACATACATTATTGCATTAATGTTTTACAGCAGTTATTAGGGACACTGGAAAACTCTGTTAAGTATTTAGACCAAAAATTGTTATTTGATTTAGATTCATCTAATACTCAAAAACATAACAGTCCATGGCATCTCTGGTTAGGGAACCACATATCATGGTTTGCGATGCAGGCTTCACTCCGCTGTTTGATAATTACTCCCTCTGGAAATTTGTACTCCAGAACCTTGGTGGTCCCTGCAGAGACCACATGATCATTAACAATTAGTTGTAACCAACAGTAACCGTTTTTTCCCCAGAGTGAGTTTAAGTAGTACTAAAGCTCACATAAGATTTTTTTTAAATGATAAAAAAATACAGAGCTTATATGACAAACAATTAACTTTTACTATTACCTCAAAATAAACTTTTTGGAGTTTAAAGATCCAATAATAACCCCGAAAATTACACAGGATGATGCGTCTGCAACAGAAACTAGTCTGGTAATTAGAAAATATTTTTGGTAGTGAAATTATTAATAAAATAACTAGCAATAGTAATAAATCAATTTATGTGACGTATTTTGTATATTTGTACATTTTGACCCACATGCAGAGAAACTTCCAACAGACTGGAAATTAGTAAAAGAAGGTTTTTTACAATAAGGAATTCGCCATGGTATAAATGATGTACGGGGAGGTCGGGAAAGGGAAACTCTCTAAGGGATAATGAGGTTAGATTGAGGTCCACTTAGAACCATGAGCAAGGACCAGGTTAGCACAGGTAAAACCTCTGAGAGGGTAAACACACAGATTTCTAGGAAGCAAAAGGAAATCTTTAGGAGGAGACCACGTTGCTTAAAACTCAGGCAAAGAGTGACCATCTCGTCTTATCCAGCATGGAACAACCCTTCCCAAGTGTGAAGAAACACACATAAGCTGCAAACGATCCCTGACACCAGTCAGGACGCCCTCTGGAGGATCCCTGCATGAGGTGAAAAGAGTACCCCAGCAACACAGCAAAACCCTATTTCCTGTCAATTTAATTTCCCAAGTGGGATAAATAAAATTGAAACCATGACCTTACACCTAACAGATTAGGCCATCAATGTTTGTCCTGCTTTTCTCTGTGCCTGTAATAGACTGACAAGCTCACAAGGGTGTGCTCAACCTCTTCCCCAATGACCCCCTAAGAAAAGGTGTAAATCCCCACCCAACTACCTTCATCGAACAGCATTATTTTATTTAGACAATTGATGGATAGATGGATGGATGGATTTGTCTATAGGCACGTATATGTTACCCTGTACTGATATCAGATGTGCGTGATAGACTGATGTTTTTACATTCATGGTTTTACATTTAAGTTTGGAGCTATCACAAAATCCATACAAAAATGACATGATCTTTTGTTAAAAACTACACTAGAACTTTAATTACTATGAATCAAAAATGATCAGGGGGTACTAGTAATAGACAATATTGAATGTTAACATTTTAGTGACAAGACGTACAAAATGAAAGGTTCATTTAAGTATAATTATGTGAGGGTGCATTCCTGTGGATACAGAGAGGTGTAAGAAAACATCAAGGACAAAGCGTTTCCCAAATGACTTTTTTTTTGCTTTGCTCTTGACGGAGGCGGACACTTTCTGTCTCCTGATCTTCCCCTTATCTGTCCTGCTTCAGCTCTGCGTTTTCTGTTTTTTCAGCAACTCCACCTGAATTCCCCAAAGGGTAAGCCCACCTGGTGACGTCACAGTCGCACCCATGCATAAATCAGGGATCCCACTCTTTTCTTGAAATTATTTTCGAGGACATTTTCAGCTGCTATAATATGAGTATGTTCACCACATGGCACTTAACAGCTTATTTAACATATTAGATGCTAAACTGCATTTTGTTGTTCCAGTATTGCTCATGAGGTTACTCTGCTCTGTCTCCGGACCTTCCCCTTATCTGTACTGCTTCAGCTCTGCGTTTTTTCATTCTTTTTTATTTATTTATTTTTTCATTCTTTTTGGAGCTTCGCCCTGCATATCTTCCGAAAACCGAAAAATCCATCAGCAAGATGCCTCCTTTTTCTTTTTCTGAGGATGACTACGCTAATCTCCTTCAGAAACTCAACATGCTGGAAACCAAAATCCAACGACTAGAAGTAAATGTGGAAATAAATGCCGGTTACGATACAACTCTACCTCTTACTGGACATGATGCTGCTACCCGTCAGCTAATCACCACGGGAAAGGACAACCAGAAACAAGAGGATGTTGCTTTGAATAACAAGACAAGTAATGTCTGGAATGTGCTCGGCGCTAAACCGAAGAGTAAGTCATCAGGAAGAAGAGAGAACCAGCCATGTCTGGTGATATCTGCGATGCGACCGGCTGGCCTGCACTACCAACTAGACCAAAATCCTCCTCGACTCCAGTCGTCCGCAGGACACAGACTTGGACAGCTGTCAGTGGAAAACCAAACATGAAGCTTCCTCCTCCTCAAACAACTATCCCACTACAGAACATATTTGCACCACTACAGAAATCTAGTTCTCCACTTGATCACCAAGATGAAGTCTCTCCACACAACAAAGTAAACCGAAAAAGCAAATCAGAAAATAAAAGGCAAAGACGGAAGCTAATGCCTGGTTCTGAGACTCTGATTGTTGGTGATGCTGTGGTGAAGGATTTAAGACATGTGGGAAACGTACAAAAATACTGTACTTTCCAAAGGACATGGTATCAGATGTGAGAGAATATATTGTGGAAATTCTGGCTGAACATCCAACTGTTAAGACCCTTGTTCTACACCTGGGATCTAACAACACTGTGAAACAGCAGTCTGAGGTCCTGAAACAGGACTTCAAGAAGCTATTAGATACAGTTAATAATTTGGATGATGACGTGTTCATCAGTGGCCCTCTACCACCAATTAGAGGAGATGAGAGGGTCAGCAGGCTGTTCAGCCTGAACAAATGGCTGTCAGGTGTGTGTGCCACTTACACTTTTAGTTAAATTGACAATTTCAGTTTTTTCTGGGACCGCAGACATTATTTTAAGGCAGATGGTCTCTGCCTCAATAGATCTGGAGTCAGGCTGTTTGCAGCTAAGCTATTCTATGTTTTGAGTTCCCATTCTGCTCCACCGGCCAAGGACAAAATTAATCGAAAACATGAAGATAAGGATAAGGATGTGACGCAGCCCAGAGATTACCCGGAGATGGCGACACCCCAGCCCCCACCTCCAGATGACGTCCTCCTGGAGCTCTGTGAGATACCTCCTCCACAAAAAGCCAGGAATGAGGATCCCGCCCTCATCAACATCATAGTCACCATCTCTTCCTCTTCTGGATTTTACGGAACACATGAAGGAGCTGGTTAGTGTTGCCACCAGGATGACCCCATACCCCAGTCCTCTCGTAATACCGTCGTCCTGCAACTCCTACGCCACCACGAACTCCTTATGTCAACTCCATCTCCAGTGTACAGAGAGTCCTGCGGGTGAGTCATTTGAAACAACTGCTAGATGAATGATATGCATCGGGTCCAGGCAGCAGTACTGCATGTACCCATGGCTCATTCCAGGATAAGCCGGGGCCCGATGTGGAAGTACCTTCCTTCATTCCTGTAGAAATGCGTAACAGAAAATGATTAGTCATCCATCAAAAGTCTGTACACATGTCAAATCTTGTGTTCACTTCAATTTTTTATCTGAAACACGTCAAAACAAGAGGGGTGGGGTTTGTTTGTGCCATATTCAGGGACAATATACCCATCCATAAATTAACGTTTGGTTTTTTTTCATAATTTGAGTACGAATCATTCAAAATGGATACAAAACGTTCTTCCATTCTTTGTATTATCATCCAGAATGCTGCTCGAGTTCTGACCAAAACCAGGAAATATGACCACATTAGTCCACTGCTCAAGTCTCTGCACTGGCTTCCTTTCACTCAAAGAATAGACTTTAAAAACAGCCTTGCTTGTGTAAAAATCTCTGGTTTAGCCCTAAAGTACATATGACATGTAAAAGCCATATGAACCAGCCAGGACTCAGAACTTCAGGTAGTGGCCTCCTGCTGATGCCCAGAGTCGGGACCAAACAAGGAGAGGCTACATTCCAGTTTTATGCTCCTAAAATCTGGAACAGTCTTCCTGAAGAGGTGAGACAGGTTTCAACTCTGCCGTTTTTTTAACTCCAGGCTGAAAACAGCCTTATTTAACTGTGTGAGAATATTGTTTAATTTTCTGTAAAAAGTGTAAATTACTTTTAATTGTCTTTTACACAAAAATGTGCTATGCAAATAAACTTTCCTAGTAATTTCCTAATTCATTACATTGAAGGGAGGCTTCAAAGACATGGTCCTGACTGGGGTAGGTTTTTACTGTCCCAAAGTTTGCTTCATAGTTACCAGGTTTAAAGATCCAACGCCAACAAAATGAAACAACAAATTTCCTAAGCCAACCAACTCCCTCCATTTCCTCAAGTGGAAGCCAACCCCCATACCAAGTATTTGAGTAATGAACTGATGTTTTTTTTCCAGAGTATCCTCACAGGTACTCCTTTCATTTAAACTCAACCCATTAGAAACAAATGCAGAAACTAAGATTTCTAGTTTTTTCATTTTATTAAAGTTATTCTCCAGAGTCTCCAAGGGCTGATCCTGTAGTTCCACCTAAATGAAACAAACATTAGTACCTCAACACCATAATCACTTTGTAGTATATAACAATCAGTCCTTACTTCAGAACTTCTGGTGTCCTTTAGATCCGCTTCCAGGTTGAGGAATGTTGTCAAATGTATCCTGGGTGTATTTGGAGTCAGAACGGAAGTCTCTTGCTCGCTGGTAGCCGCTGTCGCTGTGGACAACGAGTGATGAAGGAAACACAGGACGGGTCGCAACCATTCCCATGGGAACCTGAGGAGAGCTCCAGTGAGCCTGGAGGAGAGGACGACTACCGTACGGGTGCAGACTCAACAGATCAGCGATCATCTGAGCAATTCCTGCATCCTGCACAGCTGAATATCCCACATTAGATCCAGCAACAACACCAGAGAAGGTGCTGCCAGCAGCAGCAAAACCAGAGCCTGTGCCAAAAGCAGCACCCAAGTAGTTTCAGCAATACAGCAGCATTACAAACGCTAGGACTTACTTTAGAATGTTCCAAATTTAGTCCCAAAATTGATTTTTATATTATGTATACTTGCCACTTTTTCTTGCAGGAGCACAAGTTCCAATACTGAAGAATAGCAGACAAATCCAGGAACTCCTGTTTCAGAAACCCTGGTAAATACATGACCAAACACCTGAACCACACACGATTATCCTAGAGGACTTACTTGATAACACCATGAAGCAGCATCTTGAACTCTCTATGTTAACAATAAAGTCAGCCCAGGCTGTGCTCTGAAAGAGGAAAGCTGAGTGTTGTAACTGCTCTGCTGCTGCAGCTCACTTTATATCAGTGGCTCAGCTGCTCTAATCATCCTCATCATGTTCACCTGGACATCTGCAGCTCAACAGATTCTGCTTGGTTCAGTTCAGTTTTGATTTTCAACAGGCGAAAGAATTCAGCAAGTTCCTATTCTACTTTTTTTGGATGAAGAAGGGAACGCTGGTCTTTATACACATGGTCATTACCATTGCCTCATAGTTAAATAAAAAGGAACAAATATTAATTTTAAAACAACTAATACATTAAATGCACATTGTGTGGCCGTGGCCATAATTTAAATAAACAAATACCTCTAACTTTCCTTTGGTTTTGTCACATATAGCTGGAAGTGCATGTCATGTGCAGGAGACTGTTATTCTGAGGTTTGTAGTACAGTAAAACTGAACAAGTCTATAAATGGCAACACTGTTATATAATAGTTTGATATATAGTTTCATAATTCTTATGAAGGATTCTTTGCACACAAATCTGCAAACTTTCTACCACGTCCGACTATTTTTCCAACAATCTGGCATTATCTTTTATGATCGATGGACTAGATGGTTTGAACTTCCTTTTTCTTTTCGTACTCTTTAAGTCTCCAGCGACGACATCTCGTCTTCAAGTTATTAAATTCATGGCTGCAGTTAAGGTATTATTTGAGCTTTCATGATGTTAATCAGCTGCTCCCAGTTGTATTGCTTTAGTTATTCATTACAATAAAAGTCAAAAAGTAAAAATAATGACTGAAAGAAATCCTTGTAGCTGAACAGCTTCCAAAATCAAAACTAATGGTTGTGAAAAAATGTATGTTTCTTTCAGAAATGGAGGAAATAGTGTTTATAGGGTCAAAAAAAATAATCCTAACGAAATTAACTACACGCTGCCAACTCGAATGGCAGATTGCAGAATAAAAGTGCATACCTATAAACACAGTAGCTGCACAAACATGGGGATAATTGAGGAACGATGGCAGCTATGGCACTGATAGAGGACATGGCCAATGGAAGGATTTGGAGGAAACTCATATTCACAGATCGCACTGACCTGTTGGCGAATAATGATGAGTGACTTATCAACCAGTTTAGATTACCCAGGACAACTCTGTAAGAGCTGTGCTTGGAATTGGCGCCAGTGTTACAGACAGAGAACCTCACACATCAACACCTCTAGTTCATGTTCAGTTAAATTACTTTTCTTTGTGTTGCTCAATGCCTTAGCCATAGTTCTTTGGAGAGCGGCTGGACGCCTGTATTGCGTTTATACACCCGCAGCTGCGCTTTAATTTACATAATTTGGGATATATGGAGGAAAAGGTGCAAAGCCAAAATGTTTTTGCACAGTTTTAAATATTAGAGCTTGTGTGTGTGTTTGTGTATGCTGCTTCATCATGAGTGCCACGTTAGTTAAACTGATAGCTTCTGTTTGAGTATCATGTGGCTTTTCTATCCGATGCTATATCCAAAATATATTTGTTTAGGTGAAAAATTTGTTTGGTCAGTCTTCCATTTCTGTGGGTTTCCGGATGTTATCAAAATACAATTTCTTAGTTTAGGAGTTGTAGGTAAGCTCAGTTGAGCAGAGTTAGTTCACAATGTATTTCAGATAAGACCAAGGCTTTTCTATGGGATTTAGTAAGTAAATTTAGTTCAGGTACAACCAATGTTGTACATGCTGTTAAATCAGGCTGGTGTTTTTTGTGCTGGATTAACATAGTCATCATTTGCAGAGTCCTTTTTCTGGATTGCAAATGGTGGAAACATCTTCTCTTTTTGGGGGCCTTTTTCCAGCTTTTTTTTTTCTTTCCTCTTGTCCTGACAGCATCATGGCTAGTAGAATGAGGTTCTGGCAGCCTTAGTTGTGCTTAACAGATTTTCTTTTCCAAGTGAGGCTTTAACAATATAGAGTCTCCCTTGCTACCCATAGCCTACCTTAACCGTTTATTGATTTCTGAGGTGTTATATACATTCTAAAGCTAAACATGACTGAGGTTTGTGTGTGTGTGTGTGTGTGTGTGTGTGTGTGTGTGTGTGTGTGTGTGTGTGTGTGTGTGTGTGTGTGTGTGTGTGTGTGTGTATACACAGACAAAAAATCCATATTCAAATAGAAACAAGTAAACAAACAAACAATAATAAACACCAACAAACACAAACAAACAAAACAACGGATCCCAAGAACTAGCTGCTACCAGATCGCTTTTGAAGCATCCTTGGGAAACTGCAAAATGGCAATGAATCTTACCTGTG
>JAVLVB010000391.1:293660-305231 GCA_032876305.1 Orestias chungarensis
CACTCACTCACTCACTCACTCACTCACTCACTCACTCACTCACTCACTCACTCACTCACTCACTCACTCACTCACTCACTCACTCACTCACTCACTCACTCACTCACTCACTCACTCACTCACTCACTCACTCACTCACTCACTCACTCACTCACTCACTCACTCACTCACTCACTCACTCACTCACTCACTCACTCACGGTATGGATGGGGTTGGTGGTTGGAGGGGACCAAGCTCTGGTGTCTCCACCGCCCCAAGCCTGCAAACCAATCCCCCCCAACCCAGATAGCACCCAGAAAACAGGGGCGTGGGAAGGTGCACCAGGGGGCAGTAGGGGCCAAAGTCCGCCGGGCTCAGGGCAGCTGTATAAGTTGCAGATTTGGGTTTCTTACGATTCTACAGGTGTTAGAGCGTATTTGCGACCAAAAATTGTGATATAGTTCTAAAGATAAGTCAGTCTCTCATTTTAAAGATGGTAAAGAAATTGAATTATCTATCTTGGATAATAGTTTGTATATTTTTCAGAGGTATTTTCGGGAGCAGATGTTTAAGAATTCTGCTACCCTGCAATGGAGTTGTAGATCTAGTTGCTTAACAATGTATTTCTCATTAATTACTGCCTTTATTAGTTGTTGTTCTAAGACTCTGTTGCTATTTATTCCATATAGTTCTATAAGTGTATCAAATGAAATATATTTACAATGTTGAGCTATGTGCTCCAGAGTCTTTATTCCTTTGTTTTTCCATACTGTAAAGTTTAGCGTTTTTTTGTTTTGCAGGATGTCAGGGTTGTTCCAAATGGGTGTTAATTTAGATGGAAAGAGTGAAGATTTGGTTATTTTAAGAAATTCCCACAAGTCAGAGAGGAGCTGATGTTGATGCTTTTACAGCATTTATGATGTTTAATGCTCTGGCTAATAAATAGTAAATCACAGATTTCCAGATTATCACAGAATGTTTGTTCTATATTCATCCAATCTTCATCTCGTGGGTTACTTTTTAAACCAATGTGAGTTGTATTGCAATCTATTAGCTAGAAAATAGTGCTGAAAGTTTGGTAATTGTAAACCACCACAATCTTTACCTTTTTTTAGCGTTTTAAGGCTGATTCTTGGTGGTTTGTTTTTCCATAAAAATTTGGATATACACAAGTCTAGTGACTTAAACCAAGCAGTTAATGGCCTTGTGGGAATCATTAAGAATAGGTAGTTTACTTTAGGAAGGAGCATCGTCTTTATGGTGGCTACTCTGCCTATGAGTGATATAGGCAGGGGATTCCACCTTGTAAGATAGTCTTCTATCAGTTTTAAAAGTTGAATGTGATTTAGCTTTGTCAGCTGAGAGCCTGGGCAACATGCTTATTCCCAGGTATCTAATGTTTCCTGACTTCAGCATATTAGTTAATATATACTGAGGACTGCAATTAACTGGGAGAGCTATAGATTTTGACCAGTTAATTAAGTAATCAGAAAGTGCAGAGAATTTGTTCATTAGTGCAATAGTGTTAGTTAGAAAGACCCGTGGATTCTGGAGGAAAAGTAATACATCATCCGCATATAGACTTATCTACTGTTCAATATTTTTGGACTAAATGCGTTTTATATCTCTGCTTTCTCTGATGGCACCTGCTAGGGGTTCGCTAAATAGTGCAAAGAGTGAAGGGGACAGTGGACACCCTTGTCTGGTGCCTCTCTGCAAACTAAAGGTTGGAGAATTTTGACCATTGGTTCGTACACAAGCATTTGGAGAGCTATACAGAATTTTCATCCCGTTTATAAATGATTGACCAAACCCAAATTTCCATTTTACACGATCAAATGCTTTTTCTGCATCTCATGAAACAATTATGGCTTCCAGGTTATTGATAGTAGAATGGACGGTAACAGGGTTATAGGGTCTTTCCCTGGTTTCTGGAGCAAAATAATATTTCCAGAATTCATATTTGAGGGAAATTTGTTTTTCTCTTCAATTTAAAATATCATCCTATAGAATGTTGGTGCCAGTATAGTCTAGAATTCCTTGTAGAACTCAGCTGGGAAACAATCTGGTCCTGGAGCTTTATCATCAGAAATTTGTAGTAGGGTTTCATGGAGCTCACCGATTGAAAGAGGAGAGTCTAACACCTTTACCTGTTCTTGTTGTAATTTTAGAAGATTAATTTCGAGAAGAAATTCTTCAAGTTTTATATCTGATGGATCATTGCACAGTCCTCTGTGCAGACTTCACCACTCTCTGCAGAGGTTTCCTGTCTGCAGCATGGAAGCTGCTCTGCTGCAGACAGGAAAGCTCTGCAGAGAGTGGTGAAGGCTGCACAGAGGACTGTTGGAGTCAGCCTCCCCAGCACCACAGACATTTACACCCCTCCAGATGCAGGAAGAGGGTCTCCGGCATCATGAGGGATCCCACACACCCAGCACACTCACTTTTTGTCCCGTTCCCCTCAGGCAGGAGGCTGCGGAGCATAAAGTGCAAAACCACCAGACTGAGAAACAGCTTCATTCCTGAAGCTGTAAGTCTCTCAAACACACACAAGGACAATTACAAATGAAAAAAAAAAAAAAAAAAACATTCTCATTTAACCGGCACTGTTCCCTTTAATATCACTCTTTAAAATGTCAGCACGATATGTCACTTTATTAACCATCCATGCTGCTACAGCAAATTGTGCACTCCGAATTCTCATTGCTGCTATGTCCGAAGTCCCATGTTGTAGATTTCAAAATCCTATTCTCTTATATTTCTTTATATTTTATTATATTATTCTTATTTTGTAGCTATTTAAAATTGCTCTCAGGGTGTAAACTGGACCGTGGGATTAGAATTTCGTCCCACCTCATATACCACATGTGATGTGATGACAAATAAAATTCCTTGATTCCTTGATTCCTTGATTGATGAGTATAAGTCTTTGTAAAATTTCATAAAAACAGTTAATTGCATCAGTATCATGCATAACAGATCCTGTTTAGTCCCTGATAGATGTGATAATTGTTTTCTCTTTGTTAATTTTTAATTGGTTTGCTAGTAATTTTCCAGATTTGTTACCATGTTCAAAATTCTCCAAACGAAGTCTTTGAACCATAAACTGTGTTTTCTTATATATTTGATTCATTTCCAATTTGGCTTTCCTTATTTGGTTTAATAAATGTTCTTCTGGAGAGACACCGTAGGCATTCTCTAACTGTTTACTATTAAGTTCTAATTCTATAATTCTTGAATTGTCCTTCTTTTTCTTATTTGAAGAAAAAGATTATTTTGCCTCGCATTACAGCTTTTTCCAGCTTTCTGTCAGTGTTTTCTTTCAGCCACTTCTCCAGTTCACCACAGGGGGTCACCAGTGCTCCTCCTCTGCTGGAGCTCCAGGTGCGCCTGGTTGGCGCTGATGAGCTGGGCTAGTATAAGAGGAGTGGTGGATCAGCTACTCTTTGCCTGAGTGTTTGTTTACTCCCGGTAAAACCTAGTCTCAGTGCCAAACTCTAGTGTCTATAGCGTTTTTGAATGTTTCTCTTTGTGTCTCTTGTTGCTTCTAGTTTTTGTAAAGATTTTTGATTTGCTACTTTGTTTTTCCCACGCCTCTAACCAAAGTTGTGTTTACCTCAGGTTTTCCTTCGACTCCAGAACTCAAATCATCTTCAAGATCCTCTCTGGTTTCCCTCGCCATCTGGTTCCCACTCCTCTTGGCTCAGCTCGGTGTGCCCGCTCCAGCATACTCCATCAGCTGCACTACCCCCTGGACTACAGCTTCACTGACTCAGCTGAAAGAAACTCACCACTCACTCCCCCCTGGCGACAGCAGATCACTCTATCCAAGTTAGATCGTTACCTTAATTTTTCATCACCCGATTGCTGTTTTCTCACCTTACCTGTCCTCACCTTCAGAGGCTCCCGGTCTCCCACGTCGTAGACTTTCTCAGCTCCCTGCCATTTTGTGCCGCCCCACTGTTTACAGTTCCTCGCCTCTCGTTGCGGTTTCCCGTTCCTCGCCACTCGTTGATGTTTGCCCGTTGCTGCCACAGCCGGATTCCCTTCTCCACATCATTCTAAATAAAAATCATTGTAAATATCTCCTGAGTTCTCATTTCATGTGGGTCAGAAGCTTAAATAACGTGACACTTTCATTGCAAAACAAATTAATTTAAACTCTGTCAAACAACAATATATATCACTTTAGCCTTTCACCTGAAGATATGCATGTAGTAAGCGACAAAAAGATAGATCTATATCAAACAAACTTCAGATGATAATCAAATTAAGTTTAAGCTCAACTCAGGTGAACATGATGAGGTTGATTAGAGCAGCTGAGCCATTGATATAAATTGAGCTGCAGTTGCAGCGGGACTGAGCGAACAGAGACCTGTTGGAGTTTCATTGCGTTGAGGCGGTTTTGGCATAAACTGGTTTGTGACTGGATCATTATGGCATCTCAGGTTGAGGATGAGCGAGATGAGGAGATGGATTTTTGGGATTGGACTCCTGTGCGGAGTGGTAAAGGGCCGAGAAAAGAGGGAATTAAAAAAAGATTTTGTGAAGGGGACATAAAGCAGAAGCCTGGAAGAAATTAGCTCTGATGAAAACACTATTAGTAAAAGAATTGTTAGACGGGAGTCTAACTGATTATACAATTTAGAAATGAGGAGGAAAGGGTTCAATTTAGCCCATTAGGTTTCTCCAGAGTTAAATAAAGTTTGGAGAGCTGAGACTGGCTAAAGTTCTTAGAGATGGAAATCTTGATTATAGTTGGAAGTGAACAGCAGCAAGACGAAGCATATATGGGGGGGGCGTGAGCAAAATCAAAAGATTGAGAACAGTTGAAGGTAAAAGAATGGAAAGTCTTTCAGTTATGTTGGAGTTTAAAGCTGTGGACAGTTCTTTATGGAGCAATCATGATTTTCAAAATGGGTAAATAATTGAAGAAATAATTGATATTTAAAGTATCCAATTAAAATTGAAATAAAGTTACATAAAGAAAAATATATTATGAATGGGATGAAGAGATGGTGATTCAAAACTGCCGCTATCTTAGAAGCAGCTACTCAGACTCTAGGGATGAAAGGTGGGAAATGGGAAAGGAAATTGGTACCATGGTGGACAACAGAATGTACTGAAGCTATAAAGAAAATAAATAAATAATTAAAAAGGATCATAACTTTCAGAATTTGAATAAATATAAGCAATTGCAAGCAAATGTAAGAAGAGTAATTAAAAGTCCAAAGAGATATTATTGGAGAAATTTTTGTAATTCAGTTGGAAGAGAAACAGACATTTCTAAAGTCTGGACAATGATTAAAAGGATGAAAGGGATTAACAAAACTAATGGATATCCAGTTTTAAATAATTCAGAAATGACAGCAATGGAAGATAAACAGAAGGCAGAAATGTTGGTAAATGTGTTTGTAAAAATTCATAGTTTTTAAAATAATAGTGAAGAGGGGAAAAAGGGATGAGAAAAGACAATCTTAGAGAATAAGGAATTATTAGAGAAAGTAGAAGATTCAAATGATTCACTTAATATATTGTTTACAGTATCAGAGATGAACCGGGCCCTTAAAAAATATAAATCATCTGCTCCAGGTTTCTTATACGATGATAAATAATTTAACTTAAATATCTAAACATGTATTATTGTAACTGTATAATCGAAAATGGGAGGATGAACAGTTACCTAAAAGTTGGAAAGAAGCCGTAATAATACCAATTCGTAAACCAGGAAAAGATGAATAAAAACCAGAAAAATTATAGGCCAATAGCTTTAACATCCAATATATGTAAAATAATGAAAAAAATGATAAAAGAAAGATTTTTATATTATATGGAAAATAAAAACCTTTTATGAGTGTACTATGGATCCCGTTATATGTTTAGAGAACGAGATCAGAAAGCCTCAAAAGAATAAAGAGAGTGTAGTAGCTGTTTTCTTTGACATTGAAAGAGCGTATGACATGATGTGGAAAGGAGGATTATTAATTAAAATTAGAAGAATGGGAATAAATGGACGGATGTTTAGATGGATTAAGAATTTTTTAGAAGGAAGACAAATACAAGTGAGGATAGGGGTGGAATTTTCTGAAAGTTTGAATATAGAAAATGGGACACCTCAGGGAAGCATAATAAGCCCGTTATTTTTCTCTATGGTAGTGAATGATATGTTTAAGGAAGTAGAGGGTGGAATGGGTTTTTCACTTTTTGCAGATGATGGAGCAATGTGGAAAAGAGGAAGGAATTTAAAGTTTATTGTAAAGAAACTTCAAGGGGCAATATCAGTGGTAGAAAAATGGTCGTATAAACGGGGTTTTACGTTTTCAGTGGATAAAACTAAAATAATGTTTTTTACTCGAAAACGTGTAGAGGAGAAAATTGAGCTGAAATTATATGGAAAGGAATTCGAAAGAGTTAAACAATTTAAATTTCTTGGGCTGCGGTTTGATGAAAAACGGACATGGGGGGAACATATTAAGAAAATAATAGATAAGTGTAAGAAGGTATTAAATATAATTAGATGTTTAGTTGGAACCGAGTGGGGAGCGGACAGAAAATCTTTGAAGGCTATTTACACTGGATTAATTAGGTCAGTTTTAGATTATGGATGTACAGTGTATAAATCAGCTGCAGATACAAATCTACAAAAACTAAATTATATACAATGTCAGGCTTTAAGAATTCGTACAGGTGCTTTTAAAACATCCTCAATAGCAGCTATTCAGGTGGAGATGGGAGAAATGCCTCTTAACCTTAGAAGGGAACAGCTTTCTTTAAATTATTGGGCAAATTTACAAGGACGAAGAAATAATCATCCAAAATTAAAAGTAATTACAATATAAAGGGAAAAAAAGAAAATAAAAAGCTTTGGATGGTCAATAACTTCTTAAGTGAATGAGTTTCAGTTAGATAAATTAAATATATGTCAAGTAGTTCCATTATACACAGTACCACCTCGGATAATACCAGAAGTTAAAATTGATTTTTCGTTATTGGAGAAGAAGAATAAAACAGAATTTTTTATGATGAATAAATATAGTTTACAAGAACACCTAAACCAATATTATAACTATGTACAGATATATACAGATGCATCAAAAAATGTTCTGTTAGGAACATAAGGAGTAATCAGATCTCTAATGTATGATGGAGCTTGATTGGTGAGGGCTTTATATGTCAAAAAAAAATCTTAAAAATCTATTCCAAATTTGACAGGGAGCCAGTGAAGGGAAGCCAAAATAAGAGATATTGCTCTTTTTAAGTTATATCAGAATTCTTACTGCAGCATTTATTTTTCAATGTTCAACCCTCCTTTTGATTAAGATAAATGCATAGATTTAAATTTTAATCAACTGAAGAATTGATTGTATATTGAGAAATCCCTGCTCAAACACAGTAGTCCACCCTAGAAGTAACAGATGAATGGGCTAGTTTTTCAGTCCTAGAGAGAATATTTCAAATTTTGGCTTTTTTTCCTTCAGAAAAAAGGAAATCTTAGAGACAGTCATGAAGCTGCCTGGACTGGAGCAGAAAGTCAGTAAACTATAGGAATAATTATCATTTAACCACAAATCTACCTGACCCAAAACTATTGCAGTTATTCATACAAGATCTAAATCAAGACCAATAGTACAACTTTCAGGAAAAAAATTTCCATTTTAAAAAAATGGGTGCAATTTAATCAAAAAAGAGATTTACGTTCAAACATGGAGCACTTTTATCATCCAAAAAGATGTGCACATGAATTAAAATAATATCACAACTAAAACTAAATCCATTGGACATTTGATTGCCAACAGCCTGCAATTATTCCTTTAAGGGCATGAGTTAGAAACATGAACAATTATGCCCCCACCAAAGTCCTGGAAGAATTTATTCTTTAATTTCTTTGTTCGAAGTTTTAACCTCCCGTATTTGCATGGTGAAGTGAGTTTTCATGGCTTGGATTGCTTCCAGTAGGTTGCTTCAGAAGTCTGGGAGCTAGCGTTAGCCGGTCTCCAGGTGCTTGGTTTCCACTTCGCTGCTAGTGGCACCTTTGGATCCTTCTTTGCTGGTTGTTTTTGCTTTCAAGTTTTTTTTACTCGGCATCTTGAATCTCTAGTTTGTCCCAGGTAGTTTGCTCGTGAGAAAAATATCTTAGTATCTAAATACAGGGTATATTGGTCGGAGCTCAGAGCCCAGCAGCCGAGTTAGAAACTGGAACAGTTATACAGTTTTCTTATCTCGATGACGGCGGACGCTTTCTCTCTGTCTCCCGACTCCTGCTTCAGCTCTGCGTTTTGTGTTTTTTCATTCTTTTTTTATTCTATTTTTATTCTTTTTGGAGCTTCTCTCTGCATATCTTCCGAAAACCAAAAAATCCATCAGCAAGATGCCTCCTTTTTCTTTTTCTGAGGATGACTACGCTAATCTCCTTCAGAAACTCAACATCCTGCAAACCAAAATCCAACGACTAAAAGTAAATGTGGAAATAAATGGAGGTTACGATACAAATTTACTGAACATGATGCTGCTACCCGTCAGCTAATCAGCACGGGCAAGGACAACCAGAAACAAGAGGATGTTGCTTTGAATAACAAGACAAGTAATGTCTGGAATGTGCTCGGCGCTAAACCGAAGAGTAAGTCATCTCAGAGGAAGAAGAGAGAAATCTGCGATGTGGGTGGCCTGCACTACAGACAAGACCAAAATCCTCCTCGACTCCAGTCGTTCGCAGGACACAGACTTGGACAGCTGTCAGTGGGAAACCAAAATGAAGCTTCCTCCTCCTCAAACAGCTATCCCACTACAGAACAGATTTGCACCACTACAGAAATGTAGTTCTCCACTTGATCACCAGGATGAAGTCTCTTCACACAGCAAGGTAAACCGAAAAAGGAAATCAGAAAATAAAACACAAAGAGGGAAGCTAATGCCTGATCCTGAGACTCTGATTGTTGGTGATGCTGCGGTGAAGGATTTAAGACATGTATGTGGGAAATGTACAAAAATACTGTACTTTCCAAAGGACATGGTATCAGATGTGAGAGACAATATTGTTGAAATTCTGGCTGAACATCCAACTGTTAAGACCCTTGTTCTACACCTGGGATCTAACGACACTGTGAAACGGCAGTCTGAAGTGCTGAAACAGAACTTCAAGAAGCTATTAGATACAGTTAATAATTTGGATGCTGACATGTTCATCAGGGGCCCTCTACCACCAATGAGAGGAGATGAGAGGGTCAGCAGGCTGTTCAGCTTGAACAAATGGCTGTCAGGTGTGTGTGCCACTTACACCTTTAGTTATATTGACAATTTCAGTTTTTTCTGGGACCGCAGACATTATTTTAAGGCAGATGGTCTCTGCCTCAATAGATCTGGAGTTAGGCTGTTTGCAGCTAATCTATTCTATGTTTTGAGTTCCCATTCTGCTCCAGCGGCCAAGGACAAGATGAAGCGAAAACATGAAGATAAGGATAAGAATGCGACGCAGCCCAGAGATTACCCTGAGACGGTGGCACCCCAGCCCCCACCTGCGCCTCCAGATGACGTCCTCCTGGGGCTCTCTGAGATACCGCCTGCACTAAAAGGCAAGAATGAGAACCCGCCCTCATCAACATCATCGTCACCATCTCTTCCTCTTCTGGATTTTACAGAACACATGAAGGAGCTGGTTAGTGTTGCCACCAGGATGACCCCATGCCCCAGTCCTCTCCCATCCCATCGTCCTGCCCCTCCTCCTCCCCCAACAAAAACTCCTTACGTCAACTCCATCTCCAGTGTACAGTGACGCAGCCCAGAGAGATTGATATGATATGCATCGTGTCCAGGCAGCAGTACTGCATCTACCCATGGCTCATTCCAGGATAAGCCGGGGCCCGATGTGGAAGTACCTTCCTTCATCCCTGTAGTAATACGTAACAGAAAACAATTAGTCAGCCACCAAAACAGTCCAAAACAGTCTGTACGCATCTCAAATCTTGTGTTCATTGCTTGTCAGCCACAGTCAGCAAATAACAGTAACACGCTGAAACTCGCTATACTAAATGTCAGATCTTTGGCAGGGAAAACCTTTCTGATTAATGGTTTGATTTCATCTCATATGTTTTTAACCGAGACATGGCCTGATAAAAACACAGCTGATACAGTCCTGATGGAAGCTAGTCCACCTCACTTCAATTTTTTATCAGAAACATGTCAAAAACAGAGGGGTGGGGGGGTTTGTGCCATATTCAGGGACAATATACCCATTCATAAATTAGTATTTGTGGTTTTTTCATCATTTGAGTATGTATCATTCAAAATGGATACAAAACAATCTTCCATTCCTTGTATTACCATCTACAAACCTCCAAAAAACTGTTTTATTGATGATTTTACTGAACTACTTTCAATTGTATGCAATAATTTTGACTGTTTGGTCATAACAGTGTTTTTTGTCATGCAAACCCGATAACATACACCAGGGAGGAACGGCTTAACATCGGGCAGCCTACCGCTAACAGTTTCTCGCCAATTTTTACAAACTCTGATAGCTTTTTGGACATTTTTGTCGGTGGAGCATCGGCTCTCTGTGCGGCATGGAGGAGACGCAGACGGGGAAAGCGCGCCGGTGCGCTAGTGAAACTCAGACAACGAGGATTTAAAACTGCGCTTCCATCGATTCGCTTGGCGAACCTCCGCTCTCTAAACAACAAAATGGATGAGCTGCTTCTCCTTAACAAAATTAAAAGAGACTTTGCACACTCCGCTGCACTTTGTTTTACTGAAACTTGGCTCAGCGAATCCGTTCCTGACAGTGGATTACTGTCAAACAGGTCGGTGAATGAAGCAGTCAACATGGGATTGCACTACATCTTAGAACATCTAGACAGCCCACGGACTTATGTAAGAATCCTTTTTGTGGATTTTACCTCTGCATTTAACACCATCATACCAGAACTCCTCAACCTCAAACTGTCAAAGCTCAGTGTGTCCCCCGCCATCTGTCAGTGGATCACCAGCTTTCTGACAGACCGGACACAAGATGTGAGGCCGGGGGATTTTACCTCCGACACAAGAACAGTCAGCACTGGTGCACCACAGGGCTGTGTCCTCTCTCCACTGCTACTCTCTCTCTACTCTAACGACTGCACCTCTACAGACCCAACAGTGAAACTCCTGAAGTTTGCAGACAACACTACGATCATTGGACTAATCCAGGATGGAGACGAGTCTGCATATCGGCAGGAGATTGATCGGCTGGTGCTCTGGTGCAGTCAGAACAACCTAGAGCTGAACACACTAAAGACTGTAGAGATGACAGTGGATTTAAAAGGAAGCCGTTGACACTGCTTCCCATCACCATATTCAACAGCACTGTGTCCACCGCGGAGACGTTCAGGTTCTTGGGAACTACCATTTCCAATGACTTGAAGTGGAAGGCCAACATCAACTCCATTCTCAAAAAGGCCCAGCAAAGGATGTACTTTCTGCGTCAACTGAGGAAACACGGTCTGCCACAGGAGCTGCTGAAACAGTTCTACACTGCAGTCATTGAATCTGTCCTGTGCACATCCATCACAGTGTGGTTTGGTTCAGCCACAAAACAGGACAGATGCAGATTACAAAGAG
>JAVLVB010000391.1:306947-339724 GCA_032876305.1 Orestias chungarensis
AACCAGCCAGGACTCTGAGAACCTCAGGTAGTGGCCTCCTGCTGATGCCCAGAGTCAGGACCAAACAAGGGGAGGCTTCATTCCAGTTTTATGCTCCTAAAATCTGGAACAGTCTTCCTGAAGAGGTGAGACAGGTTTCAACTCTGCCGTTGTTTAAATCCAGGCTGAAAACAGCCTTATTTAACTGTGCATATAGCAATGGTCAACTGTTTGTCCCTCAAAAGACAATTGCTGGGGTTCTAAATTTTCTGTCTTTTAATATCAATGAAGCAAAGGAACAGAAATGTCCCTTTTCTTTTTTTAAAGGAATGATAAATATATAAGAATTAAAGCAATGGTCTCACATTGATCCTAGAAAGATCCATAAAGCCAAGTCCATAGAAAACATAAACATGTTTTATAACAGGATTTCATGGCTCACTCTGAACATTAAAGTAAGCTGAGGATTTTAAAATTTAAATATTTACACCATAGAAATAGGAAGCTACTACATTTAATTCAATTCAGTTTATTTACATGCCCCATCTATTCAATAAATTACTTTAAACCTTGACTGCTCAAAACTAAAGTGCTGTCATACAAAATATTTTTTCTAAGTTATGGGCATTTTTGACAGTTCCTCAGAAAAACACCCACAGCCTCTGATGACTATAGTGTCTGTTTTTAC
The DNA here is from genome assembly GCA_032876305.1 of Orestias chungarensis. Taxonomy (NCBI): domain Eukaryota; kingdom Metazoa; phylum Chordata; class Actinopteri; order Cyprinodontiformes; family Cyprinodontidae; genus Orestias; species Orestias chungarensis. The sequence continues at coordinate 307,615 of JAVLVB010000391.1, forward strand.
ATTTAAGTATACAAACATGATGAATTAAGATGCATATGAAAAAAAACCTGGAGAAAGCACCAGCAAACAACCACACTGGGCACTGACATGAACATATTTAGGTGCACACAAAATGTAAATGAGAAAGAAACAAACATGGTATGAAAAAAAACTACTCGTGTCAATAAAAGTGTAAAAAGTAAAAAGGAGAATATTAAAAATTCACTTAAATCCTAATTTACATACATGTTCAAAAAGAACATTTTTAACTAGATTTTAGTTGACTACTGTATTGTCAAGTTCCGTCTTGTTCTGCTTCCCCACTTGAAAGAAATAACTGCAGCTATGCAGTTTCACAAAAGGATTCCACTAAAAACATCCAAATCATCATGAAAGTGTAGTCTTTACATTCTGTCCTGAAGCAGGTCCAAAACAACCCCATAAGAAGAAAATATTTACAGAATTATTCCAACTATATATGTATAATTCAAATTTTACCTTTTTAGATCACAAAGACAAAAAACAAAGTAAACCAGTGAATCCTAACCTACAAAGTAACTAAGGTTGAATACTCCAAATGAATATTTACATTCCAAATGTTTACTTACAGATCTTAAATGGTTGCTTTATCTTATACAAATTATTTAATGTTTACCAGACTTCCCCAAATTTATCAGTTAAAATTACAATGCACTAACAATTTCTAACCCAACAAGTCCTTACACCAACATCCTAAACATTAATGATTGTGATCATGGCATAATTTTTTTTTTACGTTTGGAGGTAGCCAACGGCACACAGGTGTTAATTGAGCCACACCAGCATAAGCTGATTTGGAGCTTAGCTAAATGTGAAGGGGTTCTCTTATGTCTCGGACAACCACAAATGACTGGCCAAGGCCGGAGGTCACTTTAGTGAAATCTAATCATTTTTCTCAGGTGAACAAAGGTGGCAGGTGCAGAATACATACAAAGGACATCCAAGGCAGGTTTAAAATCAGACTAAAAGCTGTACCTTCAATTTCAGAGTCTATCATCTTCAGCGTGACTTCTCAGGAGTCCAAAACACAGACTGCGTCCCTGTGGAGAAGAGCCCTGCTTTTAAAGCCACAAACAAAATCTAAGCAATTAATTCTAACTTAAATAGACTCTTCAAGTATACCAAATAATACAAATAAATAAACTTGTTATGAAAAATACAATACTTAATTTAATAGAAAACAGTATGTTCCGATGACATCACTACGTCATCATGTGACTCTCTCCCGGTGCGCCACAAACCGGGAGCAACCCTGCTTGAAAATAGAGCCGGGAAAATGTTTGAAGCTGGAAAAAACATGTTTAGGATAAATGTTAACTGAAGCAGGAACACTGATGCACCCATGATGAACCGCGTCAAGTTAAGCTACAACAACAAAAGTAAGTAAGCGGTTGTGCATATATTTGTGTGTATGTGTGTGTGTGTGTGCGCGTATGCTGACACGGACTCTATAATTAAGCTCCAGCTCGTGACGGCTCCTCCGTCACACTAAAGTAAAACACAAGGCAAGAAATCCAGGACAAAAGCCTCAATGATAAAATCTCTGCCTTACTGGCTGCCATTCTGCTTGTTTGTAGAGGGCTCTGGTCTGGCTTGCAACAAGGGCAGATCACTGTTTAAAGTGGCACCCAACTCAACTCAACTTACTCTGGTTTACCTTGTCTACCACTCCTGGTACTCCTATCATCCCTGGCAACACACCCTCCCACTGAACTAAATAAGAGATTAAAACACACATATCTAATTCAGCAGTTAAGTCTAACATAAAGAAATGTAATCAAAACTTTGCATCTCACTGAGTTAGTGTTAAGTTAAATTAAAGAGTTTGACTAAAAACCTTCATGAATGTTATGTTTTTCAAAATAGTCCATCAATTGGTTGCAAACTATTTTCTTAAAAACCTTTTTGATGAATGGCAGTTCAACAACAGGCTCTAAAATTCACCAGCACAGCAGAATCTAAATCAGAGTTGATTTGGTCAATATCTACATTAGAGGCTTTTAAATAAAGAAAGCCTTCCCAGACAAGAAAAGAATCCCTAAAATTAGCTCGAGGGAAAATAAAAGCTTAGATAAAAGCATTCAAAAGAACCTATGGGCTTTCCAGTTTACCAAAATAAGGTCAAGGAAGTATTTATTTTTAGTCTCTTAGAGTGGAAAACAAAGTCTGCAAAAGGACCTTCTACAACTTTTGTTTGGCCTAGAGACAAAGATGTCTCACATCATGAGACAGGTCATTCAACCATTTTAGCTCTTGCAAGCCTGACTTTCAGAGGCGCTACCAGTGGCAAGGCAAATCTGCATGTAGACTCAAACAAGAACGTAATCTCTTCATTGTCGAGACCCACTGGAAAATCCCAACACTGAGTAAAAGCAGTTTAAAACAACTCAGCAATGAAGGGCGTAATAGCTTGATAGAGATGGGCAACAGCATCTGCACTAAACGCATACCAGGCCAAACCGACCTGAAACAACACTCACTTTTGATCCCAAAACACAGCCACATGGTACTCATGATTAATAATTGGCAAATAATATGACAATCAGTGGGGAGGAAGAGGGTTAGCTCTTAAAAATCTTAACATTAATCTTAACAAATATAACAGCTCTTAACATTGGGTTATGGTTAAGTTGCTTATATTTCAGCCTCTGTAGCCCTGTTAAATAAACAAGATTGAATTAATTCTAAAGTTGAACATTTGTTGTAAAGAAATGACTAGAGCTCAGGTCCAAAGAGGGAAAATTCCCCATCAATTGACGGGAAAACATGTTTTACCTTGCGGCTTAGAAAGAGTAATTCTATATAAATTAGTTAAACACGAAAACGTTTTAAATTTAAAAAAAAAGCATCACACTGAAACCTTAACCAACAGTCAAAACATTTTTAGTCGTTGATTTATTCCCATGCTACAGATTTGTTTTCATTAACGATGACAAAAGGATTTCTTTGAGGACCCTTTATGACGATAATGAGACGCTGATGAGGTAGACATGATTCCTTGATGACTAAAACATGACAAGATTTCTGTAAACTTTTTTTTTTGAGACAAAACTAGACAAAAAGTTTAATGGATATTCAATTGTTCATCTAGACTACATGACATGTCTGCCTAATGTGCTTGTAATGTGTCAGTCAAAAGCTGAAACCCATCAGCACTGCTGTTGCATCGTTGGCTAATACCAGTCACATCCACTACCTCTATTACTTTAAACACTGATGAACCATGGCAGAAAATATATGTTGCACAAACGGACTCAGTCAGGGGTGCAACTACATATTTTTCCAGCTTATTTTTTTCTCTCCATTCTCACAGGTGAATGACATTATTTTGTGTTAAGTAGTTTTAAAATATACAGCAGTGAATATAGGCCTATATAGGCTAACATATGTGTTATACATAGTTAAAAACAACAAACATCAATACTATAATTTTGGATTACCGGTAGAGGAATTTTGCATCTTTATTACCTTAAGAAGAAGTTAGTTCTGCATGTTGCCAAGGTTAGGGCTGGACTGACAAGGCTGTCAGTGACTCTGCATTACGAGCTGTGCATCCTTGCAGAATACAAAAGGTTTTATCAAAGCAACAATCACAAGGTTAGATGAAAAGCTGCAGGTGTCAGGCTGTTACTGAGGCTTGTGTGACCCAGCAAACCTGCAACGTGTTATGAGGATAAATAATCCTGTGTCATGGCTGTCTTGTTTGATGGAAAGATACTCATTTTGTGCTTTAAAAAATTTGCAACGATCAATCCTGTAACCCATGCCCTTCTTCTTCATTTTACTCACATCAGACTTTTACAAATAAATGTATGACATGGTTCTCGTCCACCCTAAAGCTGTGTCTGATTCTGAAATAATTAGTAGGAATCTAAAAGTCTTTTCAGCAACTTGAGTCTATGTATAAATGGAAGCCAACTGCTGTAATGACCGATCAAGAGGTGATAATGATCAAATAAATACTTAACTGCTTCAGGTTTCAGATTACAGATGTGCCAGACTTGGACTAGAAACAATCAAATTAAATCACTTAAACCATTGCTTTTTCACTGACTGGGAAGAATGATAGCTGATTTTATCACTAGCATATTCTACTAAATTTAAAGAAAATGCATTTCAGCAAGCCCTAAAAACATTTTCTAAAAGGAATTATATGGAGAGGAAATTGTATTACTATTAAATGCTTCAAGAGGGAAAAACAGGGATAGGACAATCAGCACTTAGATAAATACTTAAGCCGTATGTTCATTCAGTAAAACAATTAAATGACCTTGATAAATTACGTCTAAAGGTTTGCAGTTTTGAAAATGTAGGTATTTTGACATTTCCAATCAATTGCCACTACAAAACAAAATGTTTAATGAGCTGATAGGAGCGAGTATTGTATCTTGAGGGGGATACGTCAGGTTAGAGACCAAGTATGATTTTAAAAATGAACGAAAGTCAGTGGATATTGTGAGAAAACTGGAATAATGGCCAATTAACCCGGGAGTAAAATAGACAGTGTTTTATTAGTAGTGGTAATACATTGAATAGCAGAGTGACAGATTGCATCCAGTTTCGAAGTTTGTCTTCGCAAGGAATGGAATAGATTCCATCCATCCATCCATTTTCTGTTCACCCTTGTCCCTATTGGGGTTGGGTGGGTCTGCTGGCGCCTATCTCCAGCTCACTTTGGGCGAGAGGCAGGGGTACACCCTGGACTGGTCGCCAGTTAATTGCATATTGAATATGTATCCCCTTAATCAAACGAAGGAAGGACACACATCATTCACAATGACTCTTCCAGTCAAATATATAAAGAGGAGCATTTTCTATACAGACAGCTAGGTTTTACTTTAGTTATCATTAGGGTAACGTGGTGACACAAGTACAGTATACTGTCTAACCACATCCCCAAGTTCTTGTACTCTCTAACCTCTTCTGGGATGGTTCAGTAGTGGTAAACGGTTAACCATAATCTTTTAGTTTTCTTAACATAAAAAAATAGCTTCAGATTCGCAAAAGCATCTTGAATACACAGGAAGCTTTGAATCACTGAGAGACCTTTTCAGAGGATGGACCAAAGTCATTCAAAATGGTGTCGAAAGTGCTTAAATGTACAGCAGCTTTCGAACAGCATGGGGGATGTCAATAATTGAAATAGAGATAAGAGTGGGGCCAGGTTAAGAATACTCAGATTCTCTATTCACCTGTAGCACTCTGTTTGACTGGTAGTTAAAAGCCACACTGAAAAGAGGTTGGAAATCCTAGTGTCACCGAGTCTTTTGTGTCAACATTTAAAATGATCATGACACATCAATGTCCACAGCACAAAGTGAACTATGCAGCAGATATCAAATACTTGGTCTCATGATCTGTGTTTTTGTTCTGTTTAGTTTGCTATAGTTGTCTTGTCTTGCCTTAATTTATTTATTATTATTAGTTATTGTTTTCTTTAGTTTATTTTCTATTTCGGTTGAGTCTTTGTCTTGTTATCCTTTTCTGTGTTCTCCAGTTCCCCCTGCTCTCTGTGCCTCTTCTCTCTATGTCTAATTTCATCATCACTTCCACCTGTTACCTATCATCTGGTCATCTGCTCCACCTCCTGCTCCTCAGTACTTAAGCATCATTCATTCTTTCACTCACCGCTTGATCGTCCATTACCTTACCTCACCTTGTTGTCTCTGAGCTCCATCTACTGCCAGTCCTCACCGTCTCCCAGCAAGCCTTTCCCTTTGATCGCTTGATTCTCTACACTGGTTCTCTTTCTCTTCTATAATATTTCCCTCCGTTCCCCTTCTTAGTTATTTCCTTATGGTTTAGTTCCTTTGTTGCCTCCGTTTCCCTCACGTCCTTCTTTGTTGTTATTTTCTAATAGTATATTTGGTTCATGGTTTTGTTCCCTTCATTGGCTCCGGTTCCCCTCACGTCACTTGTTGTTGTTATTAGTTTATCTTGTTTAATTTCTCATCTTCTAATTGGTTTAACTTTTTATTGTTGTTCTTTTCTCAATTTCAGTTCCCGCGTTCCTCCTCAGTTATACGTTTGTTTACATTCCAGTTCCAGTCCTGCGTATCCCTGGTACGTTCCGCATTGCCTTTTGTTTCTGTTTCATGTTCGGTTCATTATTCTTTCTGCTCAATAAAACTTATATTCATCACACAAATTCACCTCTGCTCGAGTCGTTATCGCAAACCCTGATAATCGGGTTCAAGACACAAAGTAACTATTTATATACAAGTCCCTCCCAAACTTTAGATGCACAAGATAACATAAGTAGTTATCTTTGAATACTGGCATGTAACCAACATCACTTTTATTACCTGTAAGGGCTTTAGGGAATTAAGTCCTGGATTTCAGTTAGTCAGTTAGTTTCTGAAGTGGTAATCTACCAATATAAACCAAGTAAATATTTTGCTTTAGGCGTCTATTAGTGAATCAGGTTGGTGATTTAAGAAAAAAAGATGCCAATTGTGGCTCATGAAGTAACATGCATAAAGCAGGATCCTGCTGAAACCCAGATAGCTGTGTGTGTATGGGGCGGGTTCTTTATGAGAGAACATACTGAATGGAGCTATGCATTGGGAGTACATTACACTGTACGAAAACAGTTGTACAACATTTTGAGCTAAGCCATGCTAACACATGTTCCTGAAAAGTATTCTCACTTAAGGTTTATTGTTCCAAGTTTAAACTAGCGAGAAATCATTTTTATAGCCAAAAGGAAGACAGCTAGACTCTTTTCCTTGTTCCTTAAAATGTTTCATATCGAGAATGCTGCTTCATTTCTAATTATGGCTTTTAAAAGTTAACCCAGACAATTATATTTAGTTAACCAGGTAACCTGCTGCTTACCTGGTTAACTGGATTGGAACTCTCCCATGATGCTACTCATAAAAGGTCTAATACTGGATCTCAAATCACATAATGGATCTCCAGTATTTCTACAACTAACTTCAAAGTATCTTTGTGCACATGCCATTAAACTAAATCAGTGTTTTTCAACCTTTTTTGAGCCAACGTACATTGTTTTCATTGAAAGAATTATGAGGCACACCACCAACCAAAAATGTAAACAAATGATACTCTATAGTCGCATATATTAAATATGTACTATATTAAATATAAGTAATTCTTATCAAAGTTTCTTGAATATGAATAAAATAAAGACACAAATGTATTTTTATCTCTTTATCTCTTATTTTAACGTATGCTATGTACCTATAACCATCTAGTGATAAGGAAATGACAGGATTACGCCGCTAGTCACTACTACAACACAGACACTCAAAAATGGCATATTGGCATATTATTTGAAGATTATTTCAAAAAATCTTTTTAGACCAATTAGGTGAAATTGGATAATTTCCAAGGCACACTTGACGATCACCCACTGCACAGTGGTTGAAAAACACTGAACTAAATCAAACAACTAGATATACTTTAATGACAGCAATTTCAAAACCAGAAGAGAAAATTATTTGAATTATCTTTTAACAGAAAAGAAGCGCTTTGAGCAAGAGTTACAATGATCAACTGGGAGAAACAGATGATGAGGCTCATAAAATCACAGGGAAGTGAGAAAAGAAAAGGATCAATATATGTTATTCAGGGCACATTTTGAAGCATGTTGCAAATTGCACAATGGTACTGCAAGTCTCTAATCCCTTACTCTGAATAACAAGGAACTCACAAAGATAAGCCCCCGAGGTAGGATTAGGCTCTACAATTCTTGATTTACAACATCAGCGCTCAGTCTTGCTTTGCTGCTTGAATGTTAAAAATATCCACATGGAAAGTAAGTTGAGTAATCCTTTTAAAATAAAATACATTCTTTCTAGAAAACATACAAACAGACAGTACATTCTAAAGATGTTAGCTTGTTACACAGGGTTTGTAAGATGTAACTTTCTGTGGCCCAGTGGAAAACTATGGAATCAGCATTCTTGGAGAATATCCATTAACACCATTATTCTGTTTAATGCTGCTGTTTGCTGCAGGGGTGAGGTGGAGCTCACACGAGAAGCAGGATGAGTGAGTATAAATGTAAATGCAATGACAATAAAACATTATTATTAAGTAACTGTATCTCTACTCTGATTGCTAGAAAACATAGCTTGTAATAAATGTAATTAAATGAAACAAAAATAATAATTACTAAAATGCATGTTGAAACTTGAGCTACAGACCTTAATTTCACACCATAGCATTATTCTTTTCCTATTATACAAGGATTATGATTATGTGAAAGTCCCACAAAACATTACCCTTGTCACCTTAAAACAGTATGTCAATATTCTGTATTTTATGCTTAGTGTTATTAATTTGGAATCTTGTTTTCAAGCTTTTCGCGGCCAATGTCTTAAACTGTTGTTGTTTTCCCTTTTTGCACATTATAATCACTCTTTCTGGCTAATTTCTTTAAATTTTACTTTGATGGGAGTCTTTTTTTTAATATCCCCCAGGTGTGCTTCCTGTTAAAACAAGCATGTATTACTAACAGAAAAGCTATAAAATCATATGCTTGTATTTTCCAATGACATACTGTTGTGCAAAAACATCAAAGAAATGTATAAAAAATATGTTACAATCCAGGCTTTCAGTTAGTAAAAACCTTTTTTGGTAGTTGTTACTTAACTAAAGCAAGGAAGATTTAATCAAATTTTATCTTAGGGGGCACAAAATATCTTATGTCTATTCATTATTATAAGAAAGCATAGCATGTTTAAATCTAATTAAAACAAGACAAATACAAGGCATACTGTGTGGATGAATTGTTCGTTGTGACTGCTATGTCATTGTTGTTGCTTTAATTAGTGTTTCCAGCACAGTTCATTATTTATAAAGCACTGTAAATTGCAACTGTGATGCAACAGTAAGTAACATAAATTCAAACTGCCTCCATAGTATAACAGTTACACACAATAGGCTGCAGACTAAGCGTTCTAGATCTCAAAAAGGCTTCAGAAGGTACAGCAGAGGTGAGATATACCTACACCTTATTTCAGGGGTAAATTAATCTCTAAAGGTATTTTCATGACACATTTTGCACAGTATTTATTTTTATTTATTATTGCTGAAATGTACCTATTCAGCCAAAGCCAGGGGAATGAAAAGCAACTGCAAACCATTTGTCTGCAGGGATGACAAAACTGACTGCATAGCAACTGTCAATCATTGGGTCCAGATGGCAAGAATAAATATAAATCAAATGTAAATGATGAGGATGTTTGTATTTAATATAAACTATCATTTTTAGTGAAATCTGACATTTTTCTTGTATTAAGTACAAACAAAGTCATAGACGGTTTAGATATTGGTGTAATTTAGCTCATAAATTGATAATTGTTCAAGGATTATTGACTGTAAAACATAACTTGAGAGGGTTGACTGTGTTAGATGTCCTTTTGCTCTTCAGATCAGGGAAGTATGGCACAGCCTTTACTGATGTCTAAGGTTTAAAAAAACTGTATGTAGTTGACTCACATTACAAATCTCATATGCGAGTTAAGTGTGTTAAAACTGCCTGCAATAAAGGGAGAGAGAGATTAAGCTGATTTTTTTTCTGTCAGTTTGCATGATCAACATAGTGTCCATTTGATAAATGCCAAAATGAGGAGACAGCAGGTTTAGTATTTAATGGAATTAGATTTTAAACTGTGTGACTTGGGTCAAATGTGTTGGTAATTGTTTCACATATTTCCCACAGCAGTTTGCAGGGACACTTTCTGCTTTGTTCATGAGACTGGTAACACTTTCTCATTTAAGCCCCTTTATACCTTATCTTTTGGTATACTTAGGGTCATTGCCTATATGGAAAAGCCATCTGTGCACAATGGTTAGCTTCAAGGCTGTTGTCTTAGTTGTCGAGTTTAATGTATCAAGACATGTGCTGATCTTCACTTGGTCCTGAAAAGCGAAAATATCCCCTCAAGTGCTCAAAAGCACTTTAAATTAGACATTGTTCTTTAAGTTTAACATGTCAAAGAGTGCTAACTATGTCTAAATAATCTTGAGTTTATTCTCATAGGGTGATAAAGGTTATTCACTAGTGGAAAGCATTTGACATTGTCTGGAATCTGGGGTGTTTGTGTGTGTGGGTTCAGTTTTTGTGTCCTTGACTCTGCTCTCCAGCGGAAGCACAGTTGGACCAGTGCTGCTCAATTCCTGGAGGGCACAGTTCTGCAGGTCTGCTGTTGCACAACTGTTTGCTATCAGTGTATCAGCTGGAGTTTTTTTGGAGCTTGCTGCAAGTCATTTAATGCTTGAGAGTAAACCTTGTGGTGAAACCCAATACCTCCAAGTTCCCTAGTGAATCTCTCTGCTTCTTGGATTTCATGACTGAGACTCTCTTGTTCAAAACCTTTGTGCTACTTCCATTGCACATACCCTAACCAGGTTTTAGTTACACATTAAGGTCCAAATCTTGACCACATCAACCATAGAAGACCAAATTCTATTCAGGGATATAAAATAGCTATAAATCTAATTCACAACATCCTGATGCCTTGTTGAGTATTGTTCAAATCCAGAATAAATTAACTAAACCCATGTTCCATTCATATCACTGTTTAGTTATTAACAAGACTCAAATGAGTCTATATTTTCCAGTGCTGGTTAGTGGTAAAACAATTATGAAAAAAGCCATAAAATCGACAACGCTACATTATTTTAGTTATTTGATTTCTATAAGCTCAAAGTATTGAGAAAACCTGTGAGGTAAGTTCAGGGCTTTTCTTATCATTAGTTTGAGTAAAAGACAACTTAGAAAAAGAAAACCAAAAACTTCATTTTGGCTTCCACCTCAATACATTTACTTGCAAATGATACCATGAAACATAATCCCCTAAAGGCCATGTACACAGATAACATTGTAATTGACATAGACATTCACCATGCCCATCTCTGCAATCAAACTATACTTTTAATAACAAACTCTTTATCTTTCATTTTTTTAATTCTCCCTGTAGACCAGAGGGAAATTGGATGGAGCTTTTGTTATTCAAAAGGCTGACATTATCACATTCAGAAATTCTGTTTTAAAAGTTAGGTCGTTTTTTTGTTTGTGATTATGTCTTTTGTCGCATCAACTACTTGCCAGGGCAATCTTAACAAATGTTGTAAGAATAACCACAAACGAGAAAAGTGTGTTTAATATGTCACCCCACAAATACTTGCAACTTTGTGCTGGTCTTTCACATCAAGAATATAAGTTTACAGGTTAGAACTACATTAATGGGCCTCTTTGCAATACTTTCAGAAAGGGTGCTTAAATTTGTGGTAAGTTATGCTGGAATACTAGAAGGTATACTGGACACATTTTGTTTTTTGTTTTTCAAAGCAACAGTATAACACTACATTCATCCAAAAGTGTATTAGATTTACTTTACAAAAAAACAAAACAACAGGTTGAAACAAAAAAAGGTCACAGTTAGACAAAAATATATTTAAAAGTTAATGATGCAAAATTGTAAATGTTTTATTAGAAGAAGATTTATTCATTATTACATGATTCATATTAAACCTGTAAATTTGAAATAAATTTTGTCCAAAATTATTCAGAGCCCTATAGATCATCAAACACATTTTAAATGTGTTTGATGATCTAAACGACCTCTACAACCCTCAGCATCATTCCGATCAGACAGAAGTACAAGTGTTTCTCTTTAGCCAGAGGCGTCCTCGTACTCGCTGTAACACACATTCCTAGAGCACTTCCCTTCTGCCCACAGTCATTTAAAATTTGTCTATAATGGAACATATACAATTTTTGAAAACTTTTTCTATTCCCGCACACACTGCCAGAACCTCGAGGAGGACAAGATGAGAGAAACTTTTGAAAATTGGAATCAAAGGAATGAATCAATATGCATTGCTGCTACTTACTTTACAGCTTGCTGTGATTGTTAGAATTATGAATTCTGCTTTCTTTAGACATTCTATAGGAGGATGTCAAGCCATCAGTTTGTGAGCTTAACAGTTTTATTAAGACTTTTTAAGTAAGGTTCTCTGATGAGTCTGTGATGGTAATAGAAAGATGTCATATCACTGTGGGAAAGCAAAAACCTTATTAGTTTGAAAAAAATTGTGCTGTGAAATCTGTAACTCCCATCTCGGTTTTGTCAGTACGGCTTAATACTTTGTGACCTATTCAGCATTCCACTTTTACTACACTAACAAACTTCTAAATAGCCAAAGATCTGCTAATCTGTAAGTGGCATTGACAGATGGACAGGCAATTGGAATTGTTGCATTTTCATCCTTTTTATTCAGTTTAAAAAGCATCCATGCTTTGTTGAGCTTGAAGTAGACTGACAACAGCCGACGCTGATAACTAACAACTCACACTGTGCACAGTTAAACATTACGTGGCTCCTGTGTGCAAAACGGACCTTGTCTCTAACATTACCAACACCTCGCCAACACTATACTTTCTGCCTCTTTGTTGAGTTCCAAATCAATAGCTGACAAAATGTCAAACATATTTGTATCCGTTTGCACTGCTCAGCGTGCACTCTTATCTGTTGGTTGGACTGGTGTCAGGGCTCCTGGAGATGTGTTTTACCTCTGTCCTGATAGAAATACTAATGACAGGGTTATGTTGAGTTACAGGGAGAATTGATCAGATTCTATCACAAAAAAGATCAGTCCATTAGCCAGTCTACCTTATATTTAATTTAACATTTTGGATCTCCCAGTGCAAATCATGCAAGCAACAGATTTTACAATATTTATGGTCTTGTCAATAACATAGGTAACACCTAGCTGGTTTAGAAAGTAGCTAGTTGAATACCTGGTCTAATCTTCAATTAACATGCAACTGCAAGCTGCCCCAGTCTAGTGTTTGAAATATGAAAGCAGTAAAAAAAAAAAGTTATTGGATTTTAAAAGCAATGCTATTATGAAAAAAACATTTGTTGAAAAACATTTTTGTGCTGTTTGTGTTAAAGACCGCCATGAATAGGAAGAAGGGGAAAGAAATTCCGCCCTCCCCCTCCCATATTCCTAATTTTATTCATTTTTTTAATTTTTACAGACAAACTTGAGAATATAGTCATGATAAATGATCTTATTTGCAACATCACACACAGCTCTGTCAGTTCTGAAATGTTTTATTATCTATTTAAAGATCTTTAATGTTCCTTAAATGACAACTTCCAGCAAAGTTTTTTTCTTAAGTAACCCAAATGTGTTTAAACATAAATAAACAAGGCTCTGTTTAACTTGCAACACTACATCTGAAATACAGTATCACTGCTGATTAAACAGTTACAATCACTGCCAAGAATTAAGTTTGTCTCAATAAATGCAAAAATAATTCAAAAGCTGACTTGATTATTAATCCATCGTTTGGGCTTCAGTTTGGGAATAAAATTATCAATGTTGGATTAAACCTTAAAGAAAACACAGCAGTGGTTTCAATTTATGACCTATTTTATAATGGACTTAAGAAACATAATATTCAACGTTTAAATTATCCAGATCCAAAATCTATGGCAGCATTGCGGGAGGAGCCATCATTTTGCAAGTTGAAATCACCAAGAATAAAACCTTCACCCATCTGACCGTCAATGCTACAAAAGTTTTTGACTCAAAAAACACAAAAAACTAAAAAACGGTTTTAAGGGCTCAGTAGCAATTTTACAAGCAACTTACATTGAACAAGCAGTAAATGAGCCGTTGTTTATCAGATTACAGATAGAATGGTTCTTCAAGACCACAACTAAACCTTCAGCTTTATCTGACCAAGACAATGTGGTAAAAATTGAAATTTAGAGCACATTATTGTATTCCTTTTTCCATCATGTTACCATTTTTGAATGAGAAATACAAAGCTACATTTTAATTAAGGATTTCATTCAAAGTGAATGAAGTTAAATACCTACCAGTCTTTGATCATATCCTTCTAAAGGCGTCATGATTTAGGATTTTCCTGGTCCCCATTTTTTCCATGTGTTTACTCTCTACACAGCCTAAGTATGTATAGTTTTTTCTTATTTTCAACAATCCGGATGCATTGGCAGTTTTATCCACCTGTTTGCGCTACAGTAAAAACTGTGCCAGGATACACTGATCGGGTTTATTTCAGTCCTAGTGCAAATCTGCTTATGATCTGACCACTATCATGCCAGTTTGTTTCTCTGTGTTGCATTCAGTATGCACAATTCTTCATTGGGTCACAAATTTCAATAAAAAACAAAAATATACTTAAATCAAAACAGTTACAAAGCTGGTTCTGATGGGAGGAGCAAGTAATCTAAAAAAGCAAACAAATTTGGGAGCTAAGGAGACCAAATCGAGAACATTGAGGATACGGTACTAGGCAAAATTGATTTGCGATCAAAATTTTTGGATACTATAAAAATTATGACAAAACAAGACAAAAGTTATAGATGTGAATGAAGTATATCAACTATCAATTCCGGGGTTTGAATTTATGAAAAGTCATACCTATAGTATAAAAAACTCCACAATACAGTACCACATATTTCGCCATGTTGCATGTTACACTGAAGTCAACAATTTAATAGCGTGTTATCACTTAATTACTCTCCTATTGGATGTATACATCCCTAAATATGTTAGAAAATCCATGAGACCTTACAAAGCTCAAACCATATATGCTGTCACAAAGGTTAGAGGCTTAACACAGTGGAGCTGATGCAGACAAAGTCTAAGACTTTGGAGGGCAGCATAGTGTTGCATATAAAGAATGGGTGGGTCAAAGAAGGGTAAGTTTAAATCTGATGTTAAATAAGAATATAGTGCAACATGTAACTGCAGGGAGTTACATGTTGGGGGTAGAGATGTGTTAGTATAGCAGGTGTAATGTCACAGCAAAGAAAACTGTATTCAACACTATGAAAGCAGTCCTCATTTAAGTTCAATAACCACTTCAAAGTCACTTTAAGAACAAGTTGCAGTAGTTGTATTCTTTTTAACTTTGCAGTTATCTAAAGGAGTCATTATACAGGTTTGCTTAGTTGGCTATATGACCTAATTTTTTGTCCAGCTGTAGCATCTGGACAAAAATATTATACATCTGGATTTAATGGTTGGGGCTGCACAGTGGCACAGTGGGTAGCACTGTTGCCATGCAGCAAGAAGGCTCTGGGTTCAATTCCACCTTGAGTCTTTCTGCAAGGAGTTTGCATGTTCTCCCTTTGCATGCCTGGACTCTCTCCGGGTACTCCGGCTTCCATCCCACAGTCCAAAAACATGAATGTTGGGCTGATTGGGCACTCTAAATTGTCCTTAGGTGTGAGTGTGTGTATGAGGGGTTGTTTGTCCTGCGTGTCTCTGTGTTGCCCTGCGATGGACTGGCGACCTGTCCAGGGTGTACCCCTGTCTCTCGCCCGTTGTAAGCTGGAGATGGACAAAATGCAACCTTGTCTGATGGAAATCTCCACTACCATATTTTACAGTTACAATAAGGCGTTTGTGCTGATTTGCTCTGCTCGGTTCTTGCCAGACAAGCTATAACTACTGACATTTAAAGATCTGAGCTGTAGTCGCTGTCAGGACCTTGGGTTCTTTTTAAATTCCATTTCTAAATTAGTTGTTGTCTTTGTTATAACCTTACTCATTCCTTGTTGTAATTTAGTTTTTGTTATAGGCAGCCCGGACTGGCCATAGGGAGAACCAGGAGTATTCCCGAAGCGCTGGCCTAATATTGGCCTGCCGGCCTGCGTCTGTCTGATCAGACAGACAGACCAGCGCTGGGATAAGCCATAGAGGCACTCAGGCCAGCGGCATGTGAGGAGGGAAACATGATTGGTTTATTTCGATTAAGACCCGCCCCAAACGTCCGCATCAACCACACAGGTGTGGAGGAAGGGGCGTGGGGTGTGTCTGTTGACGGCAGCTCGCGTAACGAGCGAGCGGTGCAAGAAGTGAGGAGAAGCGACTCGGGTCTCCCGACGGGGAAAAGGAACAAAGAGGGAGACAGACAAAAAGAGAAAGGCGCTGGAGGAGGACGCAGCAAAATGCAGAAAAGTAACAGATTTATTTATTCAGTCCTCCCTTGTTGCCATTAACACAAAGATTACAAGTAAGTTATAGAAACAAAACACGCACACACAAAATGTTGGTACAAATATTGTTTTAAGGTTAAATATATATTTTTTGAGTTTAATAACATATTTGTACCAACATTTTTTTGTTTAAAGTTTAAACAGAGACCCCTAAAGGAACTAGAGGCTGCACACATTCAGTCTACAGTGTAAATATGGAGACTATACAAGTTTAGCCTTTAAATTAAGATAAGGACTTGAATGTTAAAATCACTGATTTACATGCCACTTTATTATTATTATTATTATTATTTACTTTTCAAATTATTTATTTGTCCAGCTAATCTGATATAATCCTATCATTATCATGTATATGAGTACAAAGCAAAATCAGTGAGACAGGCTACATAATCTTACTGTATGAAATACAGTTTATGGAAAAACTGTAAACATATGTTTGCTATTCAAAGGTGGTGATGGTGATGACACCAGACCTGCTGGTACTTCACGATAAGTAGACCATTTGGGAGAAGTAACAAAACCATTTCTACAGTAGAGCAACAACACATGAACACTACAAGACGCTAGCATAGACATAAGTGGCTCTCAACTGCAATAATACCTTTCTTGGCGTTATAGCTTTTTTCTATTAAGAGATTGTGTTGTTAAATATTTCTGTTTGCTGCTGATTTGCTGTCATGTATCCCAGATCAAACATTAACATTTGTGTATTCCAACCTTGGATTTACTGTAGGTTGGGGTTCCTTAGTATTCCTTGATGATTTGTCACTGAGGCAGTTGATTTGACTATGTAAAACTCTAACTTAGACACTTATTATTGGTTAAAATCTTTATTATCTTAATACTATTGCATTAACAGCAGTAAAGTTACTGTATATTACAAACTCAGGAATTACAGTAGGTCTAATAGGTGGCCTTTTATTTGGAATTTGCTATAAGTGTGTGTGCGTACGTGCACAAATGCGTTTTGCTTGTGCCCATGCATTTAGGTGTGGGTGTGAACATGTATGGGTGTGAACATGTATGTCAAGAGAGTCAAGAGTCAGTTTATTTATATAGCGACAATTTACAACAGGTGTCGTCTCAAGGCACTTTACAAAAAATCAATTAAAATCAAGGATACATTCTAACAAATCAATTTGAAAAAGTTTCCAATCTAAGGAACCCCAGCAGATTGCATCGAGTCATTGACTTGCAGCATTCACTCCTTTGGAATCAGCAGGCAGAAGCAATGGCTTGTGTTGTCGTTGACTTTACAGCAATCCCTCATACTGAGCATGCATGTAGCGACCGTGGAGAGGAAAAACTCCCCTTTAACAGGAAGAAACCTCCAGCAGAACCAGGCTCAGTACAAGCAGCCATCTGCCACGACCGACTGGGGGTTTGAATGTGTGGGAACATGCATGCCTGGCAAGCCCATGGTGGCCTGGTTACATGACTGACTCCTGGCCTGAAAACATCTCCCAGTCCGGCCCTGCCTGTTACTGTTTTAATTTAGTTCAGGCTAGTATTAATTATTTGTTGTTCCCTGTCTTTAGTTGTTCTCCTTGCTGAATCATTCCATACTCCGCTGTTCTTCCTCATTACCTTGTATTCCATGGTCTCTGTTTAGTTTCCGCTTTCGCCCCCCAGTGTCCAATTAATTTTGTAATTTTCTTTCCGTTAAATAAATCTGCATCAACCTTCTGCCTATAGTTGTTCTATGTTTGGACTCATCAATAGTAAACACCATTATAGTCTTGTCTATCTAAAGGATATTGTTTTAGAATTACTGTGGTTTCTCCTAACATAATTCTGCAGTTAATTTTAGTGGTTAAGCTAATCATTTTGGGTATTCTCTTTTACTTGCAATTCTATATTGTAGCATTCCCAGCCTTCTGTAGCATAATTCATGTGCTTGTCGATTAATTTACTTTTAGTGGGTTGAGTTAAATCTTTGACCAAAAGCCCAGCCTTTGATGCAATGATACAATAACCTATTAGCTTATATGCAAACTGTTTGCAAACTTAAGTATGCACATGCTTTCAATCACTAAAGTAGTATGAAATGTAGAATTATTCAACAATCTCTTAAATGAGCAAGGGTCTGTACTGACTCAGTTTAAAGTCCTTTTAAATAAAGCATAATTGTTATATTTAAAGTAAAACTTTCAGACGTTGAAAGACGTGTGCTCACATCTGATGTCTTCAATCTCTTGTGTAATTAATAATATTGTTTCTGCTTATATTCAATATATAAAAAAACTCTTTTTAAGTGATTTTTATTGTGACAAATGTTGCTTGACATGGATACATGAAAAAACATTATTCACTAATCACAAAATCCCTTATTATTTAGATCCATTTGCATCCATTCTCTACTGTCATGTGATGTATTTCAGTATTTACCGTGCATAAAAACTTTCCATGAAGTTAAACCCCTTTAAGTTTAATTTTATATGTAAAAGTTTAATGGCCTTCGACACTGTTGGTGAGTAAAACTGGACAGCTAGTTATAGCATTGCAGGTGTCTTTCTGTTCAAATTCACAAGCTGTTTAGTTTGTTTTTACCTTATTACTAACAAAGCACATTACTGAGCTTCTTTTTTTTCAATTTCAGCTGCAACCTCCTTTTTAAAAGCCTTCCTTTCATCTCAGCTGTCTCTAATGTACATCGCTCCATCAAACAACAGACACAAAATCAATTGTTTGCTTTCTGTTGGGTGCAACACAAACACCGTGCCACACATCAATATATTCGGGCTTGATGACCAATGTAAGATGTGTGGTTGTGTATATCTGTATTAGTATGTGTGAGCTCAACCCAACAATTTGTCTTCACTTGAAAGCTTCTGTCCAAGCGTTATTAAGTATCAAGTAATAGATCTGTTTGCTTCCTGTCCTTGATGATGCTGTAGGGGACGCAAGGCTATATCAAGAGTATTCTTGTTGAATGCAAACAGGTGATTATTAGTAATACTTCAAAACAGCAGCCATTACTCTTGAGGCTGAGTTGATGTCCGACACATCATTTATAAAGTACTTCATTTATTATTTATCTTTTTCAAAATGCAACCTCTTATTAAAGAGTTTTCATGTCCCATTAAACTAGATAAACACTTTGGAAGATGATAAAATCACATAATATTGGATATATTTTTTGAGGAAGGAACACCATATAAACAGAGAATTAAAGAAACTTACAATGACAGACGACTAAAACAAGACATGCAAAGTTTTTACTAGATAAAAAAAAAAGCATAAGGAAATAATACAATTTTCAGACTAGACATATTCTAAACATTCAATATTCTCCTTAAAATTTGAACATAAGGATAACATGAGTTGTTAACAAGTCGCAAGAGAGTAGCGATTTTCTTTAGTTCTGTTTTGATTTATTTATTGTAAAATGTGAACTGTGCAGCAACATGTTATCATTCACACACAGACCTCCATACTGATTAAAAGTTGATGATGGCCTCCAAGTGGACAGTTGACTTCTTACTGTTAAACTCCTAAATGTATTTTCCATGTCACTGAGACCTGCAGAGTAAAATATTGTTTATTCTCATATCCTTCTCCAAAGAAAACCAATGCAGTTGTGATCTCAACAAAAACATCTTGTCTATATATTTTATGTTTTTTGTTTTGGGTTGTACACTATTGGGAGTAGTAATATTTGATGTAAAACAAAAAAACAGAATATACATTTTTCACATGCAGCTACTTATGTTACCAGAATAAAACAAATTGATGTTTAAAATAATTGTTGTACATTGTGAAGAACATTAGTGGATTAAAATGCAATCAGACTATCATAATCAATAGTTTACAAAATGCGTGCATAATTCTGCATTTTGGTGTACAAATAAAAAAAAGTGTAAAACAAACAAAAAAACAGTCGAAGCCCCATTTTTCCCACTCAAAACACCTGGGCTCTATGGAAACAGTAATGATTTAAGACATTTCAATTTGCCAAGTAATCTTACGTTTAGTCAACCTTTTTAAGATTAGTTTCTTGATCTGTTTTGAAAATTACTGCTTTGATCTCATTAGAACCAGGGCACAGGCGGTTGGGTAGAGTGTGGATTTCCTAACTCAGACACTGCCCTGTTTACCTGGAAATGCATGCCAAGTAAAATATTTTATACTTACCTGACAACTACCGTGCAGATTTTATTTAGGTTTCATTTTAAGATCCTCCTCTGTCTGCTGTGGGGTTTCTTTGTATTTCAAAAACCCTTGCATTATGCCAGAATGAGTTAACAATAGGCCAACGTTTAGACACATTTTAATGCAGCACGATAAACACAATTCTTTTCATTTTCAAACACTGATTATGTGATAATGAGCATTCATATGGTTAGATATGTTTGAGTGCTCTGTAATTTCACCTAGGAGTTTCATGTAGATATTAATTAAAATAAGAACCATAATAATTTTTTTTCATTTTAGATAAAATACTTCTGTGATTACTCACCATTCAGTCTACCTGGTGCATTGCTATATTTGTTTAAGTATAATTTAGGAGTGACAGGTGGTGAATGTCAGTTTGATTTGATGGATTTTTCTTTTGCAGGAGACACAGGTGGAC
The DNA here is from genome assembly GCA_032876305.1 of Orestias chungarensis. Lineage (NCBI taxonomy): Eukaryota > Metazoa > Chordata > Actinopteri > Cyprinodontiformes > Cyprinodontidae > Orestias > Orestias chungarensis. Next base: position 328,222 of record JAVLVB010000391.1, read on the forward strand.
TTCACAAAACCAAGAATCAAGAGAAGACAATAAATTTTGAGATCTCAAAACATATGCCAGATAGTTGAAGCTTTTGGCTGAAATTGATTTTCCTCATCGACAAGGACTTCCTTAACGGCTACGAGTTACACAAAAAATGGTCAAAGTATTTTTTTAGGGTGGTCATGGCAAAGTGTTGCTCTCAGTCAATAGAATATTTGATGAGCATTGCTGGAAAGGGGCAGCAGTCTTTCGGCAAGAGAAAAAGTTGTCCATCCATTTTGGCAAACCTTCCAGATCATAAAGTATTTCAACTTAAATTGGAAAATAATATTTGAAATCCAAATTCAATTCTTTTGTATTATATGTTGTTTAAATACATCATACCCCCGATGTTAAGATCCTACAAAACCCTTTTTTTTTAGGATACCTCATCAATTATAAATCTTCTACAACATTTCCGATGCTTCTGATTTGCAGGATACCTGCCTAAAGTAGCATGAAAGACTAACACTGGTATGCGTATTTCTGATTGGTCAAGTAATGTATGCCTACTGAGTTGTTATTAAACATAACATTTTCTATTCCATTAATAAGGAAATAAGCAATTACCGTCACCATTTCTATTCACACACTTTTTCACATTCCATTATTCCCTGCTGTTTTTAGTAAGGTTTTCTTACTTATGCTAGAAAAGCTAGACATTAAAACATAAAAATACTCTTGATAAATTATGAAAAGTAAAATGAAAGGTATCCCCCAAAGCCTACTTTAACTTTCCTGTTGAAATGTTCATGTCCAAAATGAATTAAACCAATTAAAAACCATTTCATTTTGTTTATACATTTTTATAACTTTCTTTTTTTTTTTTGAGAAACTGCTAATCCCCTTTGTAGGTTGTAAGAGCTTAGGTGGTTTTAGGAAAATACCTATATTTTTCAAAGGTGGCATTAGATCTAATTGCAATGATGAGATGATAAGCGAGCTTAGAAGATATATAGGAACTGCTGACATGATCTTCAACCGCAGGGATTGTTTTTCATCCCAATAAGATACTAAATTAATCTTGTGCAAAGCAGTGAGCTTACGTTGCTGCACATCCAAACAATTTCTGGTTGGTTTTAAAGGTCAAACTACTAGGTTAAAAATTAGCAATCACTTGTTATAGCAAGGTTAAGCAAATTTCAAAAGCTTCTGATCCCAGCATATCTATCCTTGCAGTGGTTGTGTCGGACAAAGATATGAACTTGACTGTTTTTAGCTCTTGCTCCTTTAAATGATTGTCAGTGACCAACAGAGATATATCTATGCTTTATTTATAATTATTTTTCGTCCAACGTTTTACTTCTACTCCTTACATTTTCACGCAATTGTCTGTACTTTCTACTTCCTACATTTTAAAAATAGCCTCGTTACTCATATTATATTTCAGCGTGTTTTCGTTACGCTTTTCATCGTTTAAAAAAGAAAAAAACTATCCCAGATAAATCAAGGCATCCAAATAGAGCGAATCCGAATGTGGTTGGATGAGGAGTACAAACATTTACCTTTCAGAAATGTTTAAAGGATATTGATAACATGTCTCTGAAGATTGACTTTTTTTTTTTGTATAACGCTTAAAGCCAACTAGTCATCACATCTTACACTCCAAGAAAGCAGTACACATATGTTTTTTTATATGTATTTGCATTGTACTAAAATGTAAATGCATAAAATGTTTTCAATTAGCATAAATGCGTGTAAGACAAGTTTATCCCAAATTTTTCAACATTAACATTTTAATATAATGTAACTCATTGTGGCCTTTTTGCTTTTGGGGGAGGTGAGTAGTTCACTAAAGGACACTGTGGCCTGTTGTACGTTTTTGTCCTTATTGGCATTTTTTTTTTCCCGTAATTACTTTTACTTTTATACTGTAAGTACTTTTTAGACTAGTCATTTTACACTTTTACTTAAGTAAAAAACTTGAGTTGATACTTCAACTTCTAAGTATAACTTTTAAACCCTAATATCTATACTTCTATTTGAGTAATGGATGTGAATATGATCAGCAATTGCAGCTATGAGGCACACTTACTCTTTCTCTTCTTTTTGGGAATGATCCATGCAAAATGGAAAGAAGCTGTGGTGGCTTTATGTTAACTTACTTAAAATGCTCGATTTTCTTTGAGGAACATTAAATAAGGCAATACCTATCTAATGAAATAAGAATCAAGAATCAAGAATCAGTTTATTTATATAGCGCCAATTTACAACAGGTGTCGTCTCAAGGCACTTCACAAAAAATCAATTAAAATCAAGGATAAATTCTAACAAATCAATTTGAAAAAGTTTCCAATCTAAGGAACCCCAGCAGATTGCATCGAGTCATTGATTTGCAGCATTCACTCCTCTGGAATCAGCAGGCAGAAACAATGGCTTGTGTTGTCGTTGACTTTACAGCAAATAAAGACATTATCACAAGGAAAACAAAAGATAACCTTAGACAGATTTATAGTAGGTTAAGGAATAACATGAGTTTATTTTTTTGGTACATTAGGTCAAAATTAGCTAATTGGGAAAAGTATCCTTAACCTCTGTTTGTCTTGGTATTATAGAAATGGAGCTTCAGCCATACTTAATTCTTGACATTTATAAATATGTAAAAAATAACTTGGAATTCTCATATTGCTTATATGACTTATAAGCAATATGAGAAAAACAAACTGAATGTTTAACATTCCTCAGTTAGACCTTCAGGTAAAACAATTTTCTCAATATGGGATTATATATTGAGCTGTGTATGTAAATTCAGTATTCTAAAGGTGAGTATGATTTGCTTTGATTAGACACCCATGTAACCATGAAGGAGTTACACGTTGTCTCCTTCTATACGGCCTTCAGCAGTTTTTGCAACATTTTAGGTGCTCAGTGAGGTGGCCAATTTGCAAAGTCAGTAGACCAAATAATTACTTTGGTCTTAATCTTTTAGGAGAGAAACAAATGAGAGAAATGGCTCAAAAAAAGAAGATTGTGTTAGAATATGTTCGGTGTTTGACAGAGAGATACCTCCTAATTGTTGAAACAATCAAGGTGGTTACAAATCTACCCATGATGTATGTGACAGTAGCCAAAAATGTTACTTAATAGTAAAAAAGTAAATTGTACAAAAGCTAAATAATTTATCAAAACATATGATTTACTTATCAAAAAAAAATGTAATAGGTATGTTATGCACACATTTTATAAAAAATAAAGTAATATCAATATGAAATAATAAATTGAGGAAAAAACTAAAACAAAACACAAACATTTTATAATACATTTATTTGGTATAAAATTTAACTTTTTCAATCAATATTTACAGTGCAGTTCTATTTGAGAAGTGTGCTGTATTGTTTATTGTTTACTGACTTAACATTTAAACGGCACAGCAATTTCAGCACAGTAGAAAAACTAAGTTTGTGCTCAAAGATGAGTTCTCACTTTAACATAAGCATAAGAATTTTGAGTTTAAAATTACATTCTGTCAAGGTTTTAATGGCTCTGATCCACACACAGGAAGCAATTCAGGAGAACGATGATCTCAATAAGATAGTTTATTTAACATATTATGTACGAGGAGTAAGGATTCAAGGATTCAAGGAAACGTTATTGTCATTCATGTGGTACATGAGGTGGAACAAAATTATAATCTCACGGTTTCACCCAAGAGCTAATATTAAAATAGATAAAATAAAATAAATAAAAAATAAAATAGAATGGAATGTAATAAACAAAGTATACAGAATATAAGGGAGCAGGGAGTTTGGAGTAGCAGCAGCATGAATGGAAGAATGAATCGCAGTGCAAGTTTGCTGAAGCAGCATGATGTTGAGTACGTTTAATGTGTGTCAGTATGTGAAGGTGTTCAATATGCATTGTCCATGTAAACTGTCAGTGCAGTGGTTGTTCAGGTGGAGTTCAAGAGTCTCACAGCTTCAGGATTGAAGCTGTTTCTCAGACGGGTTGTTTTACACTTGATGCTCCGCAGCCTCCTGCCTGAGGGGAGCGGAACATAAAGTGAGTGTGCTGGGTGGGTGGGATAAGGAGTAAACAGAAGCAGACAGGTGAGGCCAGAGTCAAGGAAACTTTGTCTGAGTAGCTGGTTGGCACTCAGCAGGAGTCGGAATGAGCTTTCATCAGAAACTGATGTGCTACACAACAAATACATTATTTCAGCAGCCCATCTATATTAGGCACCCTGTTGGGTTTTGGCTTGTGAGTGTTCAGCTAAAAGACTTAAAGTTAAATCAGAAAACTCTTTTGCTTCTTTAAGTGTTGTCGAAACTTATTTTGTGGTGCTCTATAAACTTCAAAGTTTTCAGGAAATTGAATATATTTACATAATTGGACGGCTCTAATTCAGTCCTTATTGCACTAAATTGTCTAGGCTGACGTGTCTACAACAAGGAAAAATAGGAGAAGAAACACAAAAATGTCTGCAATTACTTATTTTCTGGAAATCCAAAGTGCATCACATGTCTGCATCTTCAAACCTAAAAAAAGAGAAAAAAAACACTTGACACACTAGAATGAATCATTTGTACCTTCACATAAAGTTGATTAGTTTGGTTTGGATGGTTCAAATGAACATACTCAAACCTGAAGCAGAGTCAAATGTTTCCAACCGTCATTCAGTTTTCTGTCAAGATTATCGACCATGCAGAATGGACTTGTTTGGTTTTCACAGTTTTTGTTTATTTTATTAGTGTCTTAATAAAATTACCATTAGCTGAATTAAGTGTTTGAGAATCTCAAGTTTGCATGAATACTTATGAGTGATATTTTTCTGCGCCGTCTATCCCTCTTTAAAAACAAGTTTAGGAAGCATTATGGAGAACAATGTCTTCCTCCAAGAAAGTGAAACTGGGCTAACAAAACAGAAGAAAATACAAAGGAATGGACATTTTGTTGTCTTTTAAATAGAGAAGTGACCAGAATAACATGTACAATTCAAGCCAATTTTGACAGCAGTTTCAGTTTTGATAACAGTTGCCTCTGAGAGGAAGTAGTAGCATTACACAATTTTTTTTGTTGAAATTTATCAGTATTATTGGTAATGTCACTAATAATTTTACAATGAGATGTAATAAATCACATGTTAAAACATACCATTTGGATCAGTATTCTAGTCCTTTCCCAGACATCAGTCATGGTGGTTTTGCTGTAGTCCAGTGTCACTCTCATTAGATTTCACATCTTTCTAGAAGATATGAATACAAGACTTAAAAACTGTATAAAACTCTACAATTTAAACAAAATAAGCACCAGCTGCAATTTTCATTTAGGGCTGTTTACACCCCTCATTTTCAACTTCTTTTTATTTTCTAATTGTTATTCTTATACATTATTTACTTATATTACAAACTCATTCAACCTCATGCATCTTAATGTTATTGCTGATCATACCTAATAATATAATACACAAAAATAAAGCATATTCAATACATTTCATCACTCAATGACCCCGAAGTGATGTTGACTGATGTTTTTCTTTAACTTTGAGCCTTATTTATGATGTATATTACATAATATCTCCTGATACTTGCTGTCATTTTCTTGTGATCAAGTGTCCTGGTATGGGGTTTGGGGGGATGTAAACTCACCTCTTTATAATGGCTTCTTAGAAGAGTAAGTGTCTGCTTTTTTAATTCTGTGCTTATTTACCAACTAAATTGTACCTGTGGATATCCTGTTTTGACTGAAACTCTCACCTGAAAGCCAATCAGGAAGTGAGAACTAGGTCAATTAAGGATCCATTGTCTAGGGTAGTGTTTCTGACCACTCCCCTCAGGCCTTGGTTTCTATCTGCCTCCCAGGGTGTGGTCTTAGCCGGACCAGTCAATCACACAGAACAGCTGCATGTGCTTGTGCATAACAAAATAGGGGATTACACTGAAGCGTCAGCCTTTCTCCTGTGAAGACGTTCTCGTGTAAAGACGTACGTGTTTACGTACGTGTAAGCATGACTCTTCACGTTTGATCTCCAGTGGGTAAGCAGCCCCCCAACTCACAGGGCCAGTAAAGTACTTGATCTTGTTTTAAGCAGACACTGCATGGCCACATCACTTAAAGTTACTCCTCTACACCTCTCAGACCACTACTTTATTCAGCTTGATGCTTGTCTCCATCAACTACCCACTGCACTCCCACCCACTGTCTCTTTTCGACGCAATCTCTGCAACTTGTCTCCTGCCCACTTCTCTGCACTTGTAACATCTGCTCTTCCACCCGGTAACATTTTCTCATCTCTGGAGGTAAATGATGCCACAGACTCCCTCTGCTCAACACTGAGTTCCTGCTTAGACCGCTTTTGCCCACTGATCACCAAACCTGTAAGACCCACGCAGTCACACTCATGGCTGACTGACTCCTATTTCTACCTTCAAGTCTCTGTTAAACCCACCACCTCCTACTCCTGCAACCAACCTCACGGCAGATTCCTTTCCCAACTTCTTCACCGACAAAGTGGCATCGATCAGCAGTCAGTTATCAGACCCATATACACAGACCACAGCTCACTCTTCCTCACTGGTCCTTCCTCTGAGCGCCGCTGAACCCACTGCTTCCTTTTCTTCATTTACCCGTCTCACTGAGGATGAGGTATCAAAGCTTCTCACAAGCCGCCCTACATCTTGCCCTCTGGATCGTATTCCTGCAAGCAATCGCTCCAACCGTTGTGAAAGCAGCAACACGTGATTAATGCTTCACTCTCTACCGGATAATTCTCCACCGCCTTCAAACAAGCCCAGGTAAGTCCCTTATTGGACCTCTCAACTGCATTTGATACTGTAAACCCCACCATCCTACTTAACAAGCTGGGAGACATGGGCATTGAGGGCAGTGCACACTCCTGGTTTGAATCCTACCTCATCGGACGATCCTTCAAGGTGGCATGGCAAGGTCAAACATCGACACGACACCACCTCACCACAGGGGTACCCTGTTGGGCCCCTTTCTCTTTGCCATGTACACTAGTTCGTTGGGCCCAATCATGGCTTCTCCTATCAGTGCTATGCAGGTGATACCCAGCTTTATCTGTCCTTTCCTCCAGACGACCTCTCGGTACCGACGCTGTACCCAGGAAATCTCAGTCTGTCTTTCTGACATATCTGCAACTGAACCTCTCCAAAACTGAACTGAACATTTCCTGCCTTGACTATTCCAATGCCGTCCTAACAGGTCTTCCAGCCTGTACTGTGAGACCACTACAGATGATCCAGAATGCTGCAGCTTGCTTGGTTTTCAACCAGCCAAAGTGATCGCATGTCACACCCCTTTTCACTGAACTCCATTGGCTTCCCTTAGCTGCACGCATCAAATTCAAATCTTTAATGCTGGCGTACAGAGTGTTTGATGGATCAGCGCCCATCTACCTCAACACCCTCTTAAAGCCTTACGTCACTGCCCGCCCACTCCGTTCCTCCAAGGAGCGCCAACTAACGCGACCAAAGCCCGTGCAAGTCAATCTAAACTCTTCCCATTTGCGGTTCCTCGCTGGTGGAACGACCTTACGTGCACTATCAGAGCATCAGATTCTCTTTCCACCTTCAAGAAATCCTTGAAGACCCTGCTCTTCTTAGAGTATCTATTGCCCTGACAGATCTAAAAGCACTTATTACCCCCCCTGATATTAGTTAGCACTCAGTGTATGGTACTTGGGCCTTCTGTGTTTACCTAAATGCTAAATGCATAAATGTAAATGTTAATTATGGTATGTTCGGCAGCTGTTAAGCCTGTCAGTCTTATTTGTGATTGAGCAGGGCATACCATCATAACATAACATAACATAACATAACATAACATAACATAACATAAAACATAAAATCTCTGCATTAATATAATATCAGTGCTTTGTCATGTAATTCTGTTAGAAATTTAAACCTATACCTTCTAAAAGCACATTTAGTTCTGTTTGATTATTCCATAAAAATGCATTTATGGTTTTCCCCAAACACCAAACAGTGTTTCCTGCTAATAAACCTTTTTGCATAATTTCTTTCACTGGATAATTAAAGTAAAAAAAAAAAAAATTGATTCAATTTAACAATCCATTGAATTTTTGCAGAGGTGCCTCGGTAGTGTTTGGAAAAGCCAAATGTAAGAGACACATTCCTGCACATGTAAATTACTGGTTTGGTTACACACTGCTCTGAGATGACAACCTATTGATCAACCTGAGCAATGGCATGAACAGCACAAGCTGATTCTATCAGTGTTAAATAGTGTTCGGGTCAGGACTGCAATCGGAGCCTTTTAACATTTCCAATTTATATTTCTGTAGGTTGTTCTGCTGTATCACAGTCTATGTGGGAAAAACACAGACATCTCAGAAAAGAGACTTTATTACATGTGATTGTAAATATGAGAATGTGACTATTTGTGGAATTTATTCTAGATATCTCTGTGGACTGAAATAGGACTTAAATATTAGGGTGTCCACTCCAGAATCTGTTGAAGTAACATCTGTGATATTTTTCTGTGGTAGTTTGTTCCATCAATCCCTGACTTTAAATGCCTGTAGGTGTATTCCCCGGGTTAGAAAGAGAGACGGGGAAAATTGAAAACAAAATGAAAAACATGAGTAGAAACTCTTCAAGTTGCCTGATATTCTTTCCTCCAGCCAGTTTAAATAATCTGATGCTATACAGGCTCAAAGTCAAACCTTTCAATTTTATACTGTATGATGATTAATAGATTCAAGAAGAATCAAGAATCAGTTTATTTATATAGCCTCAATTTACAGCAGATGTCGTCTCAAGGCACTTTACAAGAAAATCAATTCAAATCATAGGTACATCATTACAAATCAGTTTGAAAAAGTTTCCAGTTTCCAATCTGAGGAACCCCAGCAGATTGCATCAAGTCATTGACTTCCAGCATTCACTCCTCTGGAATCAGCAGGCAGAAACAATGGCTTGTGTTGTCGTTGACTTTGAAGGAATCCCTCATACTGAGCATGCATGTAGCGACAGTGGAGAGGAAAAACTGCCCTTTAACAGGAAGAAATCTCCAACAGAACCTGGCTCAGTATGAGCAGCTGTCTCCCACGAGAGACAGAAGACTAAAATTGATACACAGGATACTGAAAAAAAAAGTTTATAACAGCAGTTGTAGAGCGTCACTGGCAGCATCTGAGCACATGTTCTCATCCAAGAAGCTGTCTCAGCTAATAGAATGCCAGACCAGGTGTGGTTAAATGGATAGAAGAACACTAAGAATAAACAAAAGGTTAACAAGGTTGAAATAACAGTAACTAAAGCAGATTGGACAAAGAAAGAAACAAAGTTTATAACAGTAGCAGAGAGAGAAGTGGTCATATTGTCCTCCAGCAGTCTAAGCCTATAGCACCATAACTATAGAAAAAACGTAAATTACCTTGTCTTCATGTCTGTCTGTAGAGTGAGACATGAAGAGGAGTCTGTCAAGATTTGCTCTTTAAATTGATCTTTAATCTATTTTGTTTTGGCGCTGAGCAGGACACCGTCTCAATTCCATATTGGGTAGGTAACAGTACAGAAGCTGCAAAGAGGATTTCTAAACTACGAGCCTGCTTCCTGGTTTGTCAGTAATTTGGGGAATTAATAAGTTTGGCCACATTTCTAGAAAGAAGAGCTGCTCCATCAAATTGGGATAGATGCTATCTCTGGATCAGACCAGGGTTTCCCCAAAATGTTTGCCAATTATCAATGTAACCCACCTGTTTTTGGACAACATCTAGGTAACCAGCGGTTGAATGACATGTGACTAAACATGTTGTCACTGGTCCAAGGAGGCAGGGGACAAGAGAAAGCTGCAGAGTCCAACATTTGTTTTGCAAACGCACACACCGAAGCAACACAAATTTTAGTGACCTCCGATTGGCATAACCGGTTGTCATTAGCAGCAGCATAAATAACAATCTTACTGTATTTACGATTATACTTAGCCAGCAGTTTTAGGTAGGATTTTATGTCGCCTGTTCTGGCCCCTGGCAAACATTTGACTATGGTTGCTGGTTTCTGTAAAGCAACGTTTCTGACTGTGGAGCTGCCAATTACCAGAGTTTGCTTCTCAGTGGGTGTACCGCTGAGAGGGGGAAATCATTTAGAAATGTGAACCGGTTGGTAGGGAGTCCTAGGGTGGGTTCTTCGACTATGCTATTTGCGTACAGTCATCCAACCGGACTGAGTTCCCTGGTTGCTCAGGATCTGTTGGAGGACCGCAAGGGTAGCCTGTTCTTTTTGGATCCACATTGCCTCGGCTATCTGCTGGTGTTTCAACAGTGCGTAGCTGGGCTACCAATTCAGTCACCCTCCGCTCCAAAGCTACAAAAATGCTACATTTAATGCACGTACCATTATCTTTAAAGGAGGCAGAGGAATAGCTAAACATCTGACACACAGAGAACAAAATAGAAAAGGCAGAGGGAGAAGCCATGGTGCAGCCAAAAGCTAAGCTAACTAAACTAGCGAGTGCTCACAATACCAAAAAAAAAGCCTGTTTTGCACACTTACGGTTTCTAAAAACATGAAGTGGAGAAACAGAAATGTGATTAAGAAGTGTGATTAATGTGTAGATGTGTCTACAATTGGCTGGAAAAGTCTCAGTACAGAGAAGATGGATAATTACAATAGAGCGGGGAGCTAACAGACAGGCAGTGCAATGATAAGAAGTGACGTCAAAACATCGATACATACCCCCATAAAAAATAAAACACGTTAAAATTAAAATTTCCTTTGATGGTTGACCTCTACAAAGCTGTAAAAAAGTACAATATGTTTAAAGAAAATCATGCAAAATAAAGATAATGCAGAATTATTATAAGCTAAAGTTCTATGTTCACATCCGTAAATGCATCCATCCAATTTCCTCGAAGAAAATCTGTTTGTTGCATCATCACATGAAATGCAAATTTAAATTGCAACTGACAAATAACAAAATAGCAGTTTTGTTATGAAGCTAAGCACAAGGATGCATGTAAAATGATTATTTAGATATAAACAGTGATAAGACTTTAAAGGAATCCCAGCAATTTTTGTTTGGTTAGGATAGTCTTTACTACTCTGGATAGGAGTTGAGTTTTTTCATTAATTTAATTTGGGTCATAGGCAAGTAGACACTACTTTTACTGGTCTGCAACCTGCATTATCAATCAAACTAAAGTAGTACTATTCAATGCTGTTCTCTAACCAAAGTGCAACAGATAAAATATCCCTAGATGAGTCGAAACACTGCCAGCTGTTTATACAGCTGACATTGTAAGGCTACAACGATGCTACTTTCAGGAACAAGTTAAGTCTACTCCAAGTAGACAAAGCACAATATCTGTTTAAAGTCTTATATGTCAGAAAGGGTTTTTAATGACTCGAGCAGAGGTGGAGTTGAGTGTAATAAATAATTTATTGAGGGAATGATGAGTGAACAGAACACGAATTGAACCAGGAACCACACACGGAACAACAGACAAACGGAACGGAGCGAGAGGAAAACTAATGGCGCGGAGGCGGAACTAAAATGACAA